>MVJL01009099.1:5000-95834 GCA_002156465.1 Macrocentrus cingulum | reverse complement strand
ACGGATACATAAATGAATAAACAAATAAATAAACATAAAAAAGAAATCGAAATATAAACAGAAAAAAATAAAAGTATAAAAATAGAAATATGGGCGATAAAACTTATTTTCATTCAACAAATAACGGGTCATTAATTCTAATAAATCAATTTGTTTTTAACAATTTTATCAATCGTCGGACATTTTCATGGACGAGTTCTATTTTAAATAAACAAAATAACGCTCTATTGACATATTTTCCACAATTGTCACGTCTCAAAATAGAGCAAATGGGAGCGCCGCGGACTCGCACTCCAACAGTCCCCAGTTCAATGCCCATTCCATTTTTTTTTTTTTTAATAACTACGTGACAATCTCTTTCAATTATGAAATGGAAAATAATTTTTTTTTACAATCAGATGTTGGAAAACATGTTTTTAGCTCCGAAAATATTGATTCAAAAAATATAATCAAATAAAAAAGAAAATAACTAGAAATAAATAAAAAAATGCAAATTCATTGAATTGATTTTTGGACTTTACTGTCCAACATTTTCGTCTCTCATCATTAAAATGACGCAGTTATGAAAAATTAAAAGGAATTATATCGTCAATAATTTAATAAATCTGGAGGCTTTTAATCTATATATTTTAATTACTAATTACTATTCCTTTTTCATATACTATACTCCTTCCTTCTAGTGAATTTAATGGCGAAATCGGGAAAATTTACACACGTTATTTCTCGTTATACGGTTGGATCGAATAGCTCCCCCTCAGTATATAACACCAAATATCAATAATACTCCTAAATGCCGCCATCTTTGAAAAACTTCGAACGATTACATCACAATTTTTATTAACTGTACGCGAAAAAGTGTCATTACTAATTTTTCGTAACACATGCCTCTATCATCTTTGAAAAACTTCGAACGATTAGATCACAATTTTTATTAACTGTACGCGAAAAAGTGTCATTACTAATTTTTCGTAACACATGCCTCTACACGGAGAGAATTTTTGATGAAAAATTACCCCCCTTGCGGTCTAACGGCACACGAACTGCAAAATGTGCCTAATAGTACTCTTATTTTCAATAATTTTTACCCATCTCAGGCTAAAAAAATACTATTCTTAGCGAGTGAATTTTTACCCCGGAACTAGGTAATATTCGACTCAGACAAAATTTTACTAATGAACTGTTTTTTTATTACCTACAATTGTACGAAATTTTTATGAGTGAATTTTTACCCCGGAACTAGGTAATATTCGACTCAGACAAAATTTTACTAATGAACTGTTTTTTTATTACCTACAATTGTACGAAATTTTTACCCCCCATAACGGTAAGAAAAAAGTTTGGTTGAGGGAAAATGGGAAAAGTCAATAGGTCCACGCTGTTTGAGTAGATAAAACCCCGAAATTTGAAAACTTTTTACCCCCCTGAATGAGTAAATGCTGTTTGAGTAGATAAAACCCCGAAATTTGAAAACTTTTTACCCCCCTGAATGAGTAAAATATATACCCCAGTCAGTGTGAAATGTTCACAATGTGTACCTGACTGCGTTATCTCGCTCACTCCACGGCGTAGCTATTGCAAAAGAATAAAGAAAAGTTAAATCTCTAGTTTAAGTCCAAGGACAAATGACGGATTCGTCTACTATCCCCTCTCCGTGGGTTTTCTTCCCCTTGCATGTTTATTCAGAGGGCAGTTTCGTTGTTGCAGTAAGCATCAGACAACGGAAGCATCTTGTTGAGACGTGTCGCTTAGCAACTATACTATCTTCCCCTTGCATGTTTATTCAGAGGGCAGTTTCGTTGTTGCAGTAAGCATCAGACAACGGAAGCATCTTGTTGAGACGTGTCGCTTAGCAACTATACTACACGGAGAGAAATATCCCAGAAAAATTGCCGTGCTGAGCAGGCGAATCCAGGTGCAAGTCTACTTTTAAGGCATAATAACCGGTAAAGAACAGTCCGGCACCCAGAAAAATTCTATGTACGGCACAGTAAAAATTGCCTGTTCTTGAAATGTGTCGGGATTTCTAGGAAAAATAATCTAGCGAAATTCTATTTACTCATATGCAGCTCACAAATTTTGCTGTGCGCCCCGTAAATTTTACCGTGCTTGCCCAGAATTTTCCTACTTATCAGCTGTAAAATATCCTCTATTTACTCATATGCAGCTCACAAATTTTGCTGTGCGCCCCGTAAATTTTACCGTGCTTGCCCAGAATTTTCCTACTTATCAGCTGTAAAATATCCTGCGCAGATGCAGCCAGCAGCACGGCTATTCAAGATGGCGTATATCTCCTTATGACCGCGTGGTAAACAACGTGTGCTTTGTGGTTTTTAAGTTATTTTGTACCCATCACAGTGTTTGTAAAAGTTTTATTCAAGATGGCGTATATCTCCTTATGACCGCGTGGTAAACAACGTGTGCTTTGTGGTTTTTAAGTTATTTTGTACCCATCACAGTGTTTGTAAAAGTTCTAGGTGAATGTAATTGTTTAAAAAAATCGGGGCGGAAAGTTTTTACAGTCAGATTGTTTCAGCCAGCAGCACGGCTATTCAAGATGGCGTATATCTCCTTATGACCGCGTGGTAAACAACGTGTGCTTTGTGGTTTTTTAAGTTATTTTGTACCCATTACAGTGTTTGTAAAAGTTCTAGGTGAATGTAATTGTTTAAAAAAATCAGGGCGGAAAGTTTTTACAGTCAGATTGTTGGAGATATTTTGTACCCATTACAGTGTTTGTAAAAGTTCTAGGTGAATGTAATTGTTTAAAAAAATCAGGGCGGAAAGTTTTTACAGTCAGATTGTTGGAGAATTTTTTATAAAATCTCTTGATTGTAAGAAATAAGATGATCATGATAATGATGATGATTATTATTATTACTATTATTATTATTATTTTTAGCAAGCGAGTCCGTAGCTTATAGGTAACGTCCGTGTCCCCCAAGTCGTAGGTCGTAGGTTCAATCCCGATTAGGCGCGAAATATAGGTAGGTTTTTTCTTCGTCGGTTAGGTCAAGATATAAATACTGAGACGATTCCCGATTGTAATAATCGCGTATTATTTTTTTTACATTAATTAGACGATTTTTACTGTGATGTTAGAGAGATATATGTTACAATGGTCGAGCAAGAGAACGCGCAAGTACCGAATAGAGCCCGCAAAGCCCGAAATGGCAGGTTCCAAATTGTACCCACAGCTCCGAAATAGGAAATAAGCCGGTGCTATGGGTTCTAATCGGGACCATAATTTACATTTAAAAACTTGGCAACTAGTACCCGAGAACGCGGGACCTGGGGTACTAGTTGGATTATTATTTTTCGACTCGGGATAGGAAATAAGCCGGTGCTATGGGTTCTAATCGGGACCATAATTTACATAATTTTTGAACCGTTGATCATGGGCTCTTGGCGGGACCTGGGGTACTAGTTGGATTATTATTTTTCGACTCGGGGTGCCGCTACCCTCAATCTGAGTCATTTTTACCCCGTATTCCAGGATAAATTTTACTCAAAAATTCTCTCCGTGTAGTAGCAGTTGGCAAGCAGACAAAAAAACATAATCTGAGTCATTTTTACCCCGTATTCCAGGATAAATTTTACTCAAAAATTCTCTCCGTGTAGTAGCAGTTGGCAAGCAGACAAAAAAACATCCCCGCTCTGCGGAAAACCTTGAAGTCAAGGTTTTATATAAAATTTATACTTTCGTTTTATATAAAATTATCCCTTTTCACCCAGATCATTCCGCACTACAAAGTTTTAAGCCTACTGAAACCGGTGTAACAATTTTCAGTCATCTACCTCTAATTTAACCTAGCCAATAAGGAGAACTCTCTGTAACTAGATTTTAAGAATAAATGCTAACCGAGAGCAACTCGCTCACTTCGGGTTTGTCGAACTGGACGCTTGTGTTTTTCTTGTGCCCGGAACCCAACACAACTACCGACAAATCGTTCACGAGCTTCTTTTTCGCTCACTTCGGGTTTGTCGAACTGGACGCTTGTGTTTTTCTTGTGCCCGGAACCCAACACAACTACCGACAAATCGTTCACGAGCTTCTTTTCCCGAGTCGAAAAAAGAAAGTTACTTTTTGGTACCGCAGTCTTCGCTTTGTACCCACAGGTCCCGCGTTGTACCCGCTTTATACCCACATGTCCCGCAAGTCGCAAAAATCATTTTCATTTGAAACTCCCTGTACATTTAGCTCCCTATTAAGTCCCCCAGGTCCCGGATTCTACACCACAGTTTGAAACGCCCTGTATATTTAAGATCTCGACTTTGAATTTTTCACAATTAAATCTATTTTATCAGTTTTTAACCTACAATAACTAACTATTAATTATATTTATAGAACTTAGAGATGCGAAACTAATATTATCGATATAGCCAATAAAATAGGGACTGTTTTTTAACGTTATGTGACGGGTACTAATTAAATTATGTACATTAATTATGTTTATTCTATAAGTAAACATATATTTTTCCAGGAAGTATAATTTTTCTCTATCTCTTTCAAGATTCATTTTTTGGATTCGCATTTAGATTTCTTTCCTGAAAACCTTGGAGCCGTATCAGCTAAAGGATGTTAGCACCCCATTGTAAGAAAATGAACATTTACTTTAAACCAATCAATTGGTCAGTAAATGGTCATATTTGGTCACCTGGTCCTGTTAATTGGTCAGCGTCGGCTGATTTTTAAATAATTAATCAATTTTTTCAAGGTCACCGACAAATGTTTAGCTGTATCAGCTAAAGGATGTTAGCACCCCATTGTAAGAAAATGAACATTTACTTTAAACCAATCAATTGGTCAGTAAATGGTCATATTTGGTCACCTGGTCCTGTTAATTGGTCAGCGTCGGCTGATTTTTAAATAATTAATCAATTTTTTCAAGGTCACCGACAAATGTTAGCACCTCATCAATTGATTATAATATTTTTAAACTGGCCATTTAATAGAGATTAAAATTCTCTTGATTGGCCAGCTCAAAAACTTAATTGGTCAGATGTATTTTTGTTATAAATAATTAAAAACTGCTCTTTGAGCGTAGTGCGCAGGCGCGGGATTTGAAACGCCACTGAGTACAGCACTATCTCTACTGATAAAGCTTTTTTAGGTTTAAATTCCACTCTACAGTCTGACCAATTATCATAAGTTCTTTAGCACACTATACTCGTAATTGGTCACCTATAATTTGTTTGTGGTCACACTTAAAACATATAAAATAACTAATTTTTGCGAAGACCGGTGTTTGCGCATGCGCAGACTCAGACCAGAACACTGCTGGGGATTCACGTATAGTGACAAATGTAGGGATAATTTTTAAGGTTATTATAATACTATAAAAATTATCTTACAATATAAATTAGGCAATATTAAAAATTGGTCAGAAGAAAATTCTAATTGGTCAGGTACTTACATCACTATAATACCTGAAAACATATCGCGAACAATTCCCCTAGGCGCATGCGCATAAGATGGCATTGTGGAGAGTTATCCATTTAAACTTATAGTTATCCACTGAAGGTCATCGTGTCGTTGCGATAACGGCGCTAGGCAAAGCTGCATCCTTACATACCGAAATAATTTTTTCACCCTTCTGCGCATCTCGGAATCGATTGTTCATTGAAGATATATCTATTTCTGATTATTGTGTTGTGCAGATTCTAACCAATGTATGTTGTTTTAACTATCGAAGAATTATATCCAGGTGCATCGCTAATATGGACAAACAAACAAAAACCCGTAAACCTACTCGAGTGGGCCGAGTAAATATAAATGAATCGTTACAAGTGATGAAGTTGTATGTAGATCGGCTTCCTCAATGCCGCAAAGATTTGCCAGGGCCAACCCAAGCAATCTGGAAAGAAATCAGCACAAATCATTTCGAGGGAAGGTGGAAGGCGCGAGATGTGTACCGTGAGTGCAAGGAGAACCGACATAATTTGTGGGAATTATTACATCCGGATAATGCAAGCGTTGACGTCAGCATTAACAGTACGTTGGAATCAACTGTTCAGGAACAGGCTATCTCTGAGTGCAGTGAACTTGATGATTCTGTACATGATGAATGGGAGCATCCAGATTTAGACTTGTTCAAAGTACAAATCACCCAATGTACTTATGATTCTCTTTGCGAAAGTCAGACAGTCCAGTACAAAAATCGGCAATATCATGTTTTACAGCGATACGCTTGGACAGATGACATTGCCGACCTTTTCTACAAAATATCTGACTCAAGATGTGCCATCGCATTTAAAAATGCGAAAGTTTATGATGATCCCGCTGCCGTTCATCATATTACAATCCGTGGAAGATGTACAAGTAAACTGTGCGGCAATATTTTCATGGGCTACGTGGATTTCAAGCCACAAGATTTTCCCTGTACTTTACGGATACGCACGCGAGATACGTCCTTCGATGTCAACCACGAGGATAAGAGGCGACCCGTGCAGAAAAAAAAACGGCAAAAACTGGGTGAAGCAGCTGCTGCGGTGGGGTCATCGAACTGGCTTAAATAACAAACAGCAAATCTCCCGACTATCCACATTCCCCCCAATATTCCCAAGCTGAATGTAATACAAAAGTGCAAAACCGATTTTACTTCCAAGGAGCTCGGTGTGGACAAAACTGTGGGTGTTTATCAAGCTGTCGACAAGATGCGATACGATCGCGCATACGAGGATTTCATCCATGATTTGAAACAGGATAAATTTTACGTGTCGTATAGCACGTACACGCAGCTCCATGCGTACAAGAAATATTGTCAGTTAATGAAGTTAAAAAAACTGCGGTCGAAGATATCGGTAGATGGAACAGGCAGCATTATTAAGAATATTGTCCGGCCAGATGGATCGACGAGTGGGCACATTTTCTTGTACGTGGCCGTCATTAACTTTGAAGGATTTACTTTGTCAGTGCACCAATTATTGACTGAGAGTCAAAACGCAAACGTCCTGGAATATTGGATGCGCGAGTGGGTTCGAATGGGTGCACCTAAGCCTGAGCAAGTTTGCTGTGATGGATCCAAAGCGTTGATTAACGCTCTCGTCTTGGCCTTTAACGATCAGAGTACACGATCATACATTGATACGTTATTTTTCCGAGCTTGCGGCCACTCTAGTGCTATCTTTCAACCCAAAATATACACCTATGTTCGCCTAGACGTAGCTCATTTTATCAGCACTAATTGTCGATGGGAATGCACGAAGTCTATTGCTAACAGTGTCGTAAGAAGATTCCTCTTGTCATGTGTTGGATTATTAGTTGATGCTGACAATCTCAAGAAATTTGAATGCATTCTCCGTGATTTTTTTATTGTCACGCTTCATGACTGCCAAGACACTGTACTCCGTAATGGCATGACAGTTTTACAAGCAAGAGAAAATTTGCAACAATTTATTAGCTGTCACGCCAACATCGACAAAGTCATTGACCAAATTTGATCTTCTAGTGATCTTTGCGAATCCACAAAAGACGTCGAGCATCTGGAGAGACTAAATTACCAGGACGCGAAATCAACAACTAATCCACCAATAGTTAATTAGATAAATGAGATTCTCAGCAATGCTGAAGAGGTGGATATTCCTGGGAAAGAGCCTAACGCTTTTGTCAGTAAATTTTTTATCATACTGGATCAAAAATGCAGGTTATGACTTTCCGCTATGGTCAGCAGCATGCCTACCGCCTGGTCAAAAACACGCCACGACCAGTGACGTTGAAGCCAATTTCAACAATTTAAAGCATAATGTGCTAGCAAAATTCAAGAACCGCATCCGAGCTGACAAATTTCTCAAAATTGAATAAGAGGATCTTCGAGGTGGATCTGCTATTTTTACATCAAATTTAACGACAAATTTTCATTGCACAGTTACTAAGGACAAAGTTGATGAAGAGCCGATTCTAACCTCAAGAGCAGTGAGTACGGCAATCAAGGAGGCGAAAATTGACGAGGCAGTAATTTTTAATTGCTCATCATCTCTTGATTTGACTCATGATGACAGTATGTATGACAATTGGCGAAATAAAGCCCGAGTTAGTGAAAATGATTACCGAAAAGGACTAGAGATTGCATCATGTGATGTAGCAGATCGTCTCAGTACTGCTGCTACAACGAATTTCGCAGATAACAGTGCTATTTCTGGGCCTAAACCATTGGATCAACACGCACCGAGTATTACACATCTAGTGACAAATGATCGAACTGTTACTACACCTCTAGCAGTACATGACAACGCAGCTGGAACTTTCAGCAAAGTAGTAGATCTTTCTGAAGATACTCCGATTCCTACTCTGCCAAATTCATCACGCATCAAACCTTCACCTAAAAAAAAATCTACAGGATTATATTTCCGTGAGCAACCCGATATTGAGTTTATTAATGAGCATGCTCGTGCCAGGCGAAAGATAAAAATTCTGGAAAATGGAAATAGATTGCGTGCAGAATTAGTTGATCACCGTCACTACAAAATCAGAAACACCTGCGCATTTGACTCTATCATACAAATATTGGCAACTTCGGCAATCGATGATACATCATACTACAGCTTCGTTGAGTCGTCAAGTGCATCGATTATGCGATTTCTCATGGTATTTATCAAAGGTGAGAAAAATGATCGCGTGTATAACCATCGAGCTCGAGTGTTAATCGAGTTTTTTCAAGATAAAGTCGAGGAACCGACGACAGAATGTAGGCTGTATCCATTACAACTTGATATGCAGACTACTGTTATGCATGTCTGGAATACATGCTTCAAATCCGTCCCAAGTGGATTCGAAAATTTTCATTGCCAACAGTGTGGTCTCATCACTAAGCCAGTGCAAGCGATTTGGATCACTCAATTTCGTCAAATGATTGAAAAATCCATTGCATACCTGGGGAAATATTTAGAAGAACAATTCGAGCATTCACAGGACTTGCCCTGCATTCGATGTCGCCAACAATGCCGAGTCGAGACCGTTTGGAATCACCACGTGCTCATCGAACTAGAGTTGAGTAAAACTGTTACTGCTCCACTAGAGACATGTAAATTGCACGATTTTGAAATAAGATCCAGTCCTGAGATAAACATCAATCAGCACCGGTACAGGTTAGTCATATCGAAAATAATAACATAACTATTGTCAACATGTCGTCAAAACCTTGGCAAAATATTAATACCTTTCGAATTCACATTTTTTCAGACTGAGAGGAATTATTCATTGTGAACCCGGTCATTTTGTTGCTTATTGTCGACGAAATAACGGAGATTGGGAAATTCATAATGACTTAAAACCAGATAACGCAGTTCTAGTACGATACAATCCGACGATTACACCTGTGGCAGCTGTCTTCGTTCGGGTAGACGAATGTAAGAATAAAACGAAAAAATTAGGGACGAAACGTTCGGTTCAAACCGGTGGGAAGCAAAAGATTGTCAATACCGGCGAAGAGTAAAGTGTAAATAATCTTCTAAGACGCTGCACGACACTACGAATGAAGGAAATAACATATCCTCTAATAAACTAGAGAATACAGAACTTTAAAAATTGAAACATGCTTGCATTGTAAAAAAAATAAGAGTAATAGATAATTCAGCTTCTTATTGCATTCCTCGGGTGTATTTTCATGCACACATTCTTGACGCCGTCACTCGACTACTTTTTACTGTATATAATTAATAATTAGAGTAATTAACTGCTTTTAACTACGAGACAAAAAATATTTTTTCGAAATCAATTTTTTTTATTTTTCGGTTACGGATGAAGATTTACAAAAAATTTCATAGAACATAATTTGTAGAAAGTTTAATTTCCAATAATTGATAGGGAGCAAAATTTTTCGATATCTGCCTTATTTCACGAGACATTGAGGAAAAACAAAAAACACAATTTTTGCTAAATTAGTTCTCCGCACCGACCGCTAGATGGCGCCGCATGTCTCAAAATTTCGTTTGTCCGTAAAACACATGGGGAAAAAAGCATTTTATGCAGTTTTGATATTGGATCCGGTATATTGGAATTTTCTTCTGACCAATTTTTAATATTGCCTAATTTATATTGTAAGATAATTTTTATAGTATTATAATAACCTTAAAAATTATCCCTACATTTGTCACTATACGTGAATCCCCAGCAGTGTTCTGGTCTGAGTCTGCGCATGCGCAAACACCGGTCTTCGCAAAAATTAGTTATTTTATATGTTTTAAGTGTGACCACAAACAAATTATAGGTGACCAATTACGAGTATAGTGTGCTAAAGAACTTATGATAATTGGTCAGACTGTAGAGTAGAATTTAACCCTAAAAAAGCTTTATCAGTAGAGATAGTGCTGTACTCAGCGGCGTTTCAAATCCCGCGCCTGCGCACTGCGCTCAAAGAGCAGTTTTTAATTATTTATAAAAAAAATACATCTGACCAATTAAGTTTTTGAGCTGACCATTCAAGAGAATTTTAATCTCTATTGAATGGCCAGTTTAAAAATATTATAATCAATCGATGAGGTGCTAACATTTGTCGGTGACCTTGAAAAAATTGATTAATTATTTAAAAATCAGCCGACGCTGACCAATTAACAGGACCAGGTGACCAAATATGACCATTTACTGACCAATTGATTGGTTTAAAGTAAATGTTCATTTTCTTACAATGGGGTGCTAACATCCTTTAGCTAGCCGTATCAGATTTCCATGGTGAAGGATTTCATCAGGAGATAATGCAGATCGAAAAACGTTACATTGGGCAATGGTCACCGGCAATGCTTGCTGATTTCTGTTGGTCAATTTGCCGAGAATCTTTAATGGAATCGATGAAAAGGAAGAAAAGTACAAAATAACAAATTTTATCACCATACAATGAGATAAATGACCGATATTTACTTATTTTGTGATTATAATTTAATATTTTTCGCTATTAATCTTAGACCGTAATATTTTTTTTATTTTGTTATGATTATGTATACTTTAATAATACCGTTTTTTATTAAATGAATATAATATTGAAAATCCTCATGTGGTATTTATTTGCATGTCAAAATCTGTGTTTCGAGTGCCAAATATGATGAATTTACGCATGATAACAAGAAGGAAAAACAAAAATTTTTTTTTGCAGACCAGTGTTATATGTACCATGGGACCCATGAAAAAATTTTGAATTTTTGGAACTAGATTTAGACGCTAGTGATCCACGTCTCATGAAAATTTTCGAACGATCTTGTGTTTCATTTACGCGAAAAAAATTCTGAAAAGTCAGTATTTTCGAGACCTGTTTATCGTGGTATTATATGGCAGGTCGAGGTTGCCCACTCATTAAAATCATTTGAACTTAATTCGTAGCAATGAAATCAATTTGAATAACTACTATGTTCTAGACCATACCTTAATTAACTTACATGAAAAATCAGGAGAACTGTTCGAAAATTCAATTTCCAATCATTTTACTCAAATAACTTCAACATTATATTCCGTATTTATATACCGAGTTATCACCGAAAAACTATATGGATATCGCGACAATCTTAAGAGTCTATACGCATCGGTGGATTGATCGTGTAGTCACTGCACCATACCGGCCACGTATACCTCCATATAGGTATCCCTATATGTAAGTATACCTACACCGCGCATAGGCACATTATAATGCGCCTATGCGCTACTACATAATTTTATCGCTTTTCTAGACTTTAGGGTGGGGGCCAGAAACTCTTATGGGAGAGCTGAAGAGTAGGGGCGATAGTCGTCATTGACATCAAAGTCTCCCCTAATAACACATAGGCATGGAAACCGGTTAACTATAATTTTTCCCATTCCGATGCTCCATGGTTCCTATACAGGACACAGTATTGTTTTTTAGGACCCTATGGGCGTTTTTCTCAACTTTTTTTTAAGTTGATCCCATGCAGCATGGTAACCTGCAGTACCGTTTTTTTTTTTTTTTTCATGTACGCGTTGATTAACCGCTGCAGTCAGTTTCAATTGAAATTAAAATATACATATATATAGTGGAGATTCGGATTTTTCCAATGCTCTATATTAGCAACACTAAAGGCCCAGGCACGTTTAAAAATAAAATCAAGTATTAATTAAAAATTCAAACGAGTTAATTATACGTTAATTTATAAATGTAAAAATTCAATTTAAGATGTTGAAAAACTAATATACCCACAAAATATGCGTTAGCTTATTAGTTTAAGTATCACCATCATATTAGTCGCTTTTACTTTAGATCCTTCGGCCACAGATATAATGTGTGTTACATACACAGAATAATGAGCAGCGTTTGTGTATTTTTATCCTTATATTATATTGTCTTCGCAGGAAAAGCAACTAAACAAATTTTTTAAATATTTTTTTCATTATGATGCGAGAATTATTTAAAATTTTCCATTTTCGTAGGATGATATCTTTATTTTAAACAATATGCTATATACGTGCCTTACTGATTATCTAGTTATCGTTTAATTATTAAATTTTAAAAATTTTAAATTACTAAATGAATCAATATATGATTTAAAAATTAATGATATGAAATTTTTTAAATTTTCGCGTCCGAGTAATTTAGTATTAGATTAATTAATTGAATCGATTTTTTTACCGAAAATAAAAAGAGCAATATCAACAAGTGAAAAAAAAAAAAAAACACATTTTGCAACACAAAATGTGAGAAATATAAAAAAAAAATTATTCGTAAGCATATGATAGAAAAAATTATATAATTCTGCAATTCAAAATAGATCTTTAACAAATATTACATATTAACGAATGAATAGTTTGTTTTGCACTTACAACTAGATAATGTAGATCATTATCATCCAACAGGTCGATAATGTTTATTCTACAGCGTCGATTAACTATACAAAGAAAATCGAGTTACGTACACCAGGATTTTGTGGTCACAAGTTTACTCAGCACACTCAAGTTCTGAATACAGGTTTCGACTGGCCTCTGGGAGTTCAAGCCACGACGGCCGTCAGTGTCATGCGCAAAAGCTACGGAGTTGTTCAAGAAGGAAAATTTACTAGATGCAATGCAATGGGTTTTTGGTTGAGATTCCTCTTCTCACCTTCGAGAGCTTCATATAATACTAGAAACCTATACATGTATTTAGTCGTATCCTACCGCGGGTTAGCTTCCGTTTTAAGGGGGGGTGTGAGTCCCATTCATAATGAATCCCGTCTATTGTATACTTGTATATGGATACACCTCTAGTATATGCACCTCTATAGATATAAACAGCCCTATAGTACGTACCACAAAGAAATTTTATATTTTCCAATCACGCTAATTTTAGTATCTCGGTAGTTTCTGATTTGTTTTTTCTTTTAATGCTAAATAAATACTGGTATCTTACGGGAAAAATGGAAAATATTTTTTTCAATGGAAGAATAGATAGAAGGTATAATATAAGTAACAAAAAAAGTGATGGTGGCAAGCGGTGTATAGTAGTAAAGGCAGTGACTCCGATTAGGGACAAAGTCACTAAGTGCATATTGCATGATTGAACTGTAGCACACTATTTTTTTTTGTTTGTAATTTTGTTTGCTTTATGCAAACCTTTACTTCAATAGAAAATTTTCCTACTCTTGTATTATTATTTTTAGAGAGTTCGATATGAGGGTTGTGACTCTAACTCAATTCTCAGTATAAAATAAATAATAAACTAAAAACTCTATAATAAAGAGATAACTGCTTTTCTGAAAATATTGATGAAATGTATATTGTATATGTATGTTCGTTGATGTTTCACTAATAAGCTGCATCGAACATGATGAATCAGATTAGTTTAAGTAATTATTTGGATATACAAAGAATTGCTTTACATTCATCGTGATTTGAGCGAAAAGTGGAATATACGAGAAATATCCATAAAAGTGCCTTACTGTTTTGCCTATTTTTTATCGTATTTAAGTCATTTTCTTTCAATTAAAAAAAAATCGATCGCGCTCGAGAATGCCGGATTGACGTTTTTTTTTTTTTTACAGATTCGGGACCCTTTAACTCCGGAACGCCTATACTCTTTTTCGGCAGATTTTTGAAACTTAGTCTTTTAACACCAAAATCAGCTCCCATATCTTAATCCGACGCGCTTGAGTATTTCAGACGATCAATTTTTTTTACTAATCCGATCGTCGGCCCTCGGCGCAGGGCCCGATATCAAAGACTAATACTCTCCAAGGTCATTCAGTTGGGTCTAAGGTACCTTCCAAACCTTAAAATGACGCGCTCGAGTTCGCCCGAAAATTCTCTTCTTGGGGCTCCCTATAACTATAATATACATATTATAGAAAAAAAAAAAAAAAAAACTATAAGGTTTACAGTTTTCTTTCAATAATATTTATACGAAAGAAAGGTTGCTTTGTTAGTTTTTCACGCTAAGCGCGCGGGGAAGCGGGTACGAAGAGTAGGGGCTAGGTCTGTGCCCGCAACGAATTGGTGACAGGTGCATCTTAAGTTTTGCCTGAGCATCAATACTAACTTGGACATTATTGTTGGGGTGTTAACGCCACAAATGCCAGTAAAAAATTTTCCAGAGAATTTATTCCAATACCTGATGGTGCAATGAACTGTTGAATATTATAAATAACAATTTTATAAAAAAATTCAAAAAATTTCCGGTACCGGGAATCGAACCCGGGACTCCTGGGTGAGAGCCAGATATCATAACCACTTGACTATACCGGAGGTGATCTTTGATCGCTCTTCATACCTTATTTGAGGAATTTGATACATAACCCCAAAATGAGAAGAATTCGAAACTTATCTCTGATATTTAATCAGTTAGAGGACCGCGTTTTATTTTATTTAATTAAAGTACCCTATTGACGATCCAAAAGTTGTATTATGAAAACTTTTTCATCTATCTATTGGCCAAAAAAAAACGAAAAATCAAAATGCTTACGTTTAGACAAAAAAAAGTTATTAAATTCATGTTAAATTAAAAAAAAAACTCCATCGGTTATTTCATATCAGCGCTTATTTTTATTTTTAGATAAAAAATTTTTTGATCGAAATTTTTAATTCATTAATTTGTTTTTGAAGAAAATATTTTTTTATGATTAAAAAAACGTCAAACGAAACATCAGGAAAATCTAATGTCAATATTTTACAATTTTTTTAAATCTTCTTTTATGCTGTATGACAACAATCGTGCTGATGATTTTTTTTTAACTTATATTTTATCCAACTGTAGGTATCCATACAGCAGCAGTAAAGAATCACTGGTAGCTTCTCAATGTCCTGCAAAGAAGAAAATACACTCGCCTAAATTTCTGCATTATCGACTCTGTGACGCAGAGTTCTGGCGTCAAGCTGTAGATGTCAGACCGTGCCGGAAGCAGAGAAAAAAACTACGGCCAAGCACCATAGAGAGCACACCCCGTAGAGCGCTGCTAAAATCACATGGTAATAGAACGCGCGGATAGTCAAGTTACCGACCGACAAATTTCTTTACCATGAACATATATACGGCGACGATTACTAAAAAAAACTACGCGTCACGGCTTCACTTTGTTAATAATAACTCGGAAACTAATGATACATAGGATCTGGTTTTCAATACCAACCATCTTCGATAAATTACGAAGAGATTTTTATTAGTTTCCTGCGGAAAAAAACAGAATTGCGACCAGGATTGTGTTGACATACGGGAATTTTCGTCCGGACATCTGCTAATCGCGATATTCTATTGTAAATATCTAACGAATAAAAACATTTTTTAACTAACTACAAACGGTTAAATTGAGCGGAGAAATTCCTCTTTCTAATGAACTAGACCCGACAATTTTTTAACGACTATTAGTGACGCATGATGCCATATTATGCATCACAGTCACTACATTTACGCGTATACCGAGAGCAGAGCACACCTATCCTGAACATATACGGGGTGTGCAATTCTGATATGGCTAAAAACATTGGTGATAGACAGTAACTCACGTGGTCATCTGGATTGGTGGATCGTCTAGGATCATTCGATCCTGATACAGCGGCTGATTCGTCAGAATGCTCCTTTTTAATAGTTTTTCTGTCAGATCCACTGGTATCTGAGTCAGACACATCACTTCTTGAATTGGACGTTGATACTTCTGACAGTCTCTGCTTCCGACGCTACAACCGACGGTCAATTGTTCAATTATCAGTGGATCGAATTTTTTTTTCGGTGGAGTATTTAATGGACAGTTGGTTTAAAAGAGACATTTCATGTTTACCCATAACCAGCACTCAAACAAGGCCCAAAAGTGAATAAGGTACATCGCCAGAGCAAAGATAGACAGGATGCATATTACAAAGTTGTGAATGAAAACCGGATGCCTGATAAGCTCCTCGTTTGATACGTCTTCTAGGTTTATATATATCTCCGGCTGTCGCATCACTGATACTGAGTTTAACAGCATCAAACCAGCTCCAATTCCACTACCCAAAAACGACTGTTAATTCATTAAAAAATCATTTTATAATTGTAAATATTCAAGTAGATAAATCAAATATACTATAATTTTCTATGCAATTATCTTGGTAAATAATGAAAATACAAGATTCTTAATGGAGATATTTTGTGTAGGAAATTTTTACAGCTACAAGAATGATATCGTTGAAATTTTTGATTAACCCCAAAGTTTGCGAGATATTTTCAAAAATACATGATATCACGAAATTTTATTTAGACAGCTTGTAAAAATATGTTTCCCAGCATTTATCTTAGAATATATTTGAGATACAAAGTTGTAGCTCAAAACCTTTTTTGTACAGAATTTAATATCCTACAAAAAAGGTCTCTATAAAAATTTTAATAAATTCAATATTTATCAAGATATTGACGAAAAGAAAATGACTTAAACATTTGATATGATATGATTATAGATTGTTAAACTAACGAGTGTCTCTTTCTTGTCAAATTTTTTAACTGCAATCCACATGATAGCAAGTAAAAAACTCATAACCATACAAAGAGGAATGACGAAAAAAACCAGATGTTTTTCTTCGTGTAGTTTCGGCCTTTTTGGGTCTTCCTGCACCAGTTTTTTGTTGATCCACTGATGAATATGGAAGAACAATTTAATGCTCGAAATGACAGCCTGAAATGGCGATAAATGTGTATCATCATCTCATAGATAAGAAATATAAAATAGGCTAAATTAACATGATGCTACATTAGGGCTTATTATAATACGACGCAAAAAAATATCAAATTTCAATGACTTAATCTTTCTTTATATCTTTTTGTAATAGCAAAGAGACCTAATTTTTATTGCGAACACGCAATGTCTCGCTTCCTCGAACGTGACTCTGTCGGTATGTATTTATCGTGGCAAACAGCGACACACAATTTAATTATGTAACACGATACCAATTGCCCCCGACACGGATTTCTATTCGTTATATTTCCTATATTAACTTTCTGTGTCAATAGATCACCTATTTTAAATCATTTTATTAAAATATTGCGAAGAAAAAAACAACTTTTAGTCAAATTATTTGACGCCACGACAAGAAAAACTAAGGTTATTAGAGCAAAAAATTATTTTTTCTTACAAATTCGGCAAAATGAAGAACTGCATGGACAATGTGAGTTCGGTGAGAATTTTTTTCAAACTTTTCAACCTCTCTAACACAAAATCTCTTAGGTAATTTTATCACTTGAATATCTTGCAGCTCCAACGAACCTCCACTATCTTTGTTCATACTCGTGTGAAGTTGTTAAACAGTGCGTACTACACGCAGTTGATTAATATCCAATGGAATGCAATGACCTGCAATTTTGCAGATTTACATCTGTCTGTGGGATGGAAATTCCACTGCTGACAAGACATTGACTTGATCGGGTAATTTAATGAGTGAAAAAAAAAAATTAATTAAAAAAATTAATAAGACTTTCTTATTAAAGCTGATAAGATCTTAAATCTATGGAATTCATGAACTCAACACACGCGGATGTGTTGTGTGCTGGCGCCGATGCACATTTTGCCTCGGGTATGGCGCCTCCCTGGAGCCTTTCTCCAGCTGCTTGTCGTCGACCTTCATGGATGCAATAGTGGGAATTCCATCGGCGAATCGTACAACATTTCGCTCGTTTTGTTCCAATATACTTTGTCTCTGTACTAGTATGTATTATTCCAGTTATCCTCTATGATATTCGTAAATTTGCATTTATTGCTAAAGAAGCCACTTCTGAAATATCAATCTGGAAAAAATTCAATTAGTATATGAGATTGATAGAAATCAATTTAAATAAGAGGAAAAATTTTTCTCAAAATGTTTTTTGCATGGAATATTTTTTTACATGATGGATTTTTCAAGAGGTAGAGTATGTAGTGTGGAAATATTTGGAGAAAAGTGGTTGAAAAAATTCTCAGGATGTATATTATATTGATAATTGAGACATTTAGTTGCGACAGCACGAAACTCTAAACTTGGTGCAAATGTGAAAAATGTAAAGTTACAGACGATATATACTGTGAATATACAAAAAATTACTTAATTTTTTTTAGATGTTAAAAGTCAAAATATTTGTTGACACCATATATGTAGAGCACAGCTCTTTGGACATATTGTTTTGAGAAGTTTATAATTTATTTTAAAAATATTATTAGTCAAATTGAATGCGAAAAAACTGTATAATGGAAATCTGAATCCAGGAAAAATGACCGTTTCCTTTAAGCTACATATATACGTAAGATCGTGTTAATGTTTTGCTTAGGGTTGATATTTTTTCTACAGTCAGTTTTATAGAGTCCTAAAAACACAACAAAATTTATAACCCTTTCGCGTCGTTTTAAAGACCTTCTCCTACTGATATCCAAATCTCAAATTCATGGAAAACAGTCATGTAATCTGATATTTTCCGTATAGGGCTAAAGAGTAATAGAGACATAAAAAAATTTTATAGATAAATAAATATATAAACTTTTTGACTGAATATATTTTCTAAATCAGTTCGACGAGCTGAGCTAGAAAATACCAAGCTTTTTAAAACTTGCGCCAGGAGAACGGCCGCAATAGCTAGATTCCTAAGAAATCTATATAATATATACTAGAACTAATAAAATTTTTAGCGTTTTGCTAGACAAAAAACAATCATAGTTTTTTTTCACAAAGATAACTGAATAAAATTTAATTAAAAATGAAAAAAAAAAAATTGAATCGAAACTTTTTTTCGGAATTTAATAATTTTCAACAATTAAATCCAGTATATTTAGCTATAAATAAGAATTAAATTTTAATCATAATCAAAAACTCATTTATTTATTATATCATTAAACAGTTGATTTTTTTGCATTTATTAAAATTTTCACTAAATGCACAATACATAATCCGGCTTTTGAAGCAACATTTAAATAAATTCATTTACCGTCATAAAATAATTAAATTTCTATCTGCTTAAGCGAACAATATTTACATTTTCTCAATTAATATTTTTTCAAAAACCCCAAAAAGATTAAAAACCGTCGTCCCACCCGGAAACATCATCGACGGGTGTCGGAGCAGTATCCGGCTCATAACTGTCGAAATTGGAGGTATCAGTGGCACTCAAAACTTGTGGAACAACGGGTGCTTCAAGTGTTCTTGCCCTTAGACCCTCCCAATTAAAAGCATCGAACCAAACGTGCCTGGAAATATGTCGAATGCCTCCTGCCTTATAACCCAAACGTTCACCAGGTCGGTCCTTGCACAAAGCCCTGATCAAATCAGCAGCACTGTCCGAGACGTACCGCGGAAATTTACAGGCTTTAATACCCCGCAGAATTTCTCCATAAGTATCCGAAGGATGCGAACTAGTAAATGGCGGTTCACCAGTGAGAAACTCAAAGATCAACACTCCCAAAGACCAAAAATCTGCGCTCACATCGTGTCCCCAATTTAAAATAACCTCTGGCGCAATGTACTCAGCCGTTCCGCAAAATGTCCACGTCTTTGGCACGTGGCTCAATCTCTTAGCAAAACCAAAATCCGTCAGTTTAACATAGCCCTGACTGTCAAGAAGTAAATTTTCCGGCTTTAAATCCCGATAAATCACATTGCGCGCATGTAAATAATCAAGAGCCTCAACAACACAAGCAGTATAAAAGCGTGCTGTAAAATCATCAAAACGTTTTTTTCCCCTGAGCACAGTCCAAACTTCACCACCGAGACAGGCCTCTGTCAGCAAGTACAAATACTTCCTATCTCGAAATGTTTTCACAAACTTGACAATAAAATCACAATTGCTCTCACTGAGTACCTCCTTTTCCGCAAAAATATGTGGCTGCTGCATCGACTGAACAATATGAACTTTTGCCATTCGTTTCATGGCAAACGAGTGCGAATCATCGCCAACAATCTGCACAAGTTCCACGCGCCCAAATCCCCCAACTCCAAGGGTCGCTACAACCCGTAAATCTTCAAGAGTCAGGTGTGAAAAATCTTCTTTTATCTTCGGTTCAACGATATCATCATCATACCATGTGCGTATTTCATCGAGCGATGACAAAAGTCGATTAAACGGCTCTCTATCGATGACTAAACACATCACACCCTCAGGATCATCAGCAATAACGTTTGCAGTTCTTAAGTCATTGCTTAACAAGGCTTTTTCACCGAAGAAATCGCCCTTTCCCAGGCTCCGAATGTACTTTTCGTCCTCAGTATTTGGCTGATTTATCGTCACGCGCACTTGCCCGCTGCTGATGATGAAAAACGTGTCGCCCCTGTCACCCTGACGGACGATATATTCGTTATTCCGGTAGCACGACATCTTCAGTACGTCAGATATGCTGGCCAGAGTGTCCTCGGGAAGGTTGCGCAGTGCTGGAACGCTTTTGAGGATGTTGATAAACTCAGCTTGAAGCGCCAGGCTAGCTCTCATCATGATTGTCTGGAAATTCTGGCGATCTATGGCCCAAAGACTGCAGTTAGTGACTGCACTTATTGTCACGGTGCGTTTGCAGTTGTAGAGGATGGCCAATTCACCCAGGACCTTGCCAGGAGTCATGGTACTCAGGTGTTTTCCCATTCGCGTCACTTCAGCCTGTCCCTGCTCCAGGACGTAGACTGTCGCGCCGATTTCACCCTCCTCGGTGATTGTTGTGCCTGCGAGGAATGTTATGGGATACATGCAATCGATGATCTTATCGATCTGACAGAGTTTCAGGCTTTTCATCAGGTCGTTGTTGAAAATTGCGGCTTTGAGGAAGCCTCTGGTTTCAGGAGTTTTCTCGTGAGTCACCAGGGGAACGAGGTGCGATGGCGATTGCGCTGATATACCCATGGCTCTCTGTCTCCTTCGTCTCGGGACGGGGTTGGATGCGTTGGATTTAAATCGACAAACACTCTGGACCATGTCCAGGTTGCGTTTCGCCTCGGCGAATTCATTCTCTCGTCGGCGAAGCAGGTTTCCAAGGTCGGGAATTTGCTCCTTGGGTATTGGGACGTTCTCTCGAGGAGTTGTGGAATCTTCAGCCTCGAGGGATGACAGTAAAATTGCAGTTTCCGGCGGGTTTGGCTGTTGTTCTTCCTCGAGAGATAGTGGTGGCTGCTTCCATGGCCAAAAACAGGTCAGACACTTGTTTGTGGACATCTGATTAAGATAGTGAGTGATTAGTTGGTTTGCAGTGGAATTTTTTATGATTTAATATAGGTTATAACGTTTAATTGCGGATAGGAAAAGAATTTTTAATAAAGAAATAATTTTTTATCTCAAGTCGATGGTATATGAGCATTTTATTTTTTTTAACTAATATTATTTGCGATAGGAAATGACTCGTTGATATTTTTAATAATTTTATCGCGGAGACGGAAATATATTTGACGTTCAGGTTAAAAAAAAATAATTATTATTTCGACGATTCGACGCAAAATGGTTGACACAAGTGTGACTAATGTATTTTTTAATTGAAATTAAATAAAAAAATGGAAGTTGAAAATGGATAAGCGGGGTTTAAAATGATTGATAATACACTTACATTGATGTGTTGGTCGATAAAAGGTAATTTTTCGAATTTAAATACGCAGTTCCAGTTGTGGAACTTCTACAGTCCGGGAAGGACTATGAGAATTTGTTGGAAATGGTCGGATTTATAGCATGAGTGCGTTGAGTTTTTTGATTCGCGCTGTCAGTGCGTCACTGACACAGGTATACATAGTTATATGTGTTTCGAAATATCGACCAATCAGAATCGACCAGGGTAATTAAAACGTCGACTGATTCTAAAAAAAAAATACCACCTCCACAAAGACAGACTTATCGAGGTTTATTTTTTTTATAAATTTTTTATAAAGTATGAACAAATTTTATGTGATTATTTTTCGTTATTTTTTTTATTGAAGTTAGTTTTTTGTGTGATAAGAATATCATATCTAACAAAACCAAGGCTTTATCAATTCTTGGACATTGTTGTATGTTTTTTTTTTTTTTAAGTATTTTAGGTTTTTGGAAATGTTTTAAAATAAAATATTATATTTTTCAAATCAAGAAAAAGTCACCAGAATATGACAATAAAAAAATACAAATGGAATTGAGTAATAACTGAGGCATATTCGTAAAATGAAAAATTTTTTTTTTGTTAATAAGTTGGAAATTTAAATTTTAATCTGAAATTAATTTTTTACATTATACAGAAATTTTTTAGAATACAGAAATTTTCATTCACGCACTTGAAGTAATTAAAAAAATAAGAGTGTATGCACTCAAGAATTTTCAGAAATTTTTAACTTTTAGCTTGAACGATTTTTTAATAAATTTTTTTTAATAACTTTTTTTACGAATATAATATAAATTAATAGAAACTCAATAAACCAATTTTTTATAACTTGGTGACATCGACACGAAATTCCAAGTCGCTAAAAATACAGCCATTAAAAAACCATTGTAATAGGGTGAATTCCTATCATTTTTCTTCATGTATGTCATCGTAAAAAGTTCCTCAAGAAAAATAAAACCCGAGTTAGAAACATTTTTACTCAGTTTTTTACAAAATAATGCCGAAAAAGTGTATTATCATTTTTAAAAAAGTGTCCTGGTGTTTTTCTATAATTTTTTTCTTTTAATACAATGGAACTACTTACCACGTGGAAGATTTTTTTCTTCTGATATTTTAGAAAAAATGACTTTTAGTGCCTAAAAAAAATTTTAATAGTTTAATTTTAATAATTTTAATATATTTTTCTGATTTTTTAACGGAAGAATTCCATAATAATTTGACCCGTTTTTGTGTTATATACTTAATTGTTTGTGCTATTGGTTAAAGCTCGAAAAATGTACATTTCCCGTACTTGAATGTCATGTGCACCGACGGCCCGAATCAAAAATTGAGTGGGGGCATTTCTATAAATTCCGATATCGCCGACGCCCACTCACTGCTTCACACTAACTACAACCAACAATTTTGTTACTACGCACATTTTTCAACAACTTAAATTCATAAAAACAATTTTTTTCCGATCCTGCCGACTGAAAATCTGCAGAAACACGAACGTAAGTAATTCCAACCAAATTATTTACTAAAAAGAACACTTCCCAACATGACTAATAAATAAAAAACTGTGTTATTCGGTCGTTTATGAGCTTATCAATACAGAAAAGAATCGCTAAGACAAAACAAAAAAATTCATTCTGTAAAAATACTTTTTTCTTCCTTCAAATTTCTCATTTCCAATCAAACATATCCAATGAAAATCCAACTACTCAATCAGTGTCTTACCATTTTACCAGGGGATGTCTTTCAAAAAGTGTTTCAACTGCTTAAAGTGCTGTGGCAAACAGAGTGAACATAACGACGAGAGAAAATGGTTCGAAAATGCACCAAGAATCGTAGCCTTGGAACCTTTAATCCACGATGAAATGGAAATGCTGGAACGTCTTAATAATCAACGAAAATCTGAAATTCGTGACGTTTATCAAGCAATAGAAATGTCTCGAAGTGAATATCGTGAGCAGTGCATGAACCAGTTGAATTACCGAAAAATTTTGATGCAGGTGCCAGTTCTGAAAAATTTACCCGACGATTCCGTGGCAGAAATTTCCACGTCGATCGAAGAAAAACACTACTGTCAAGGGGAATACATCATTCGCCAAGGCACCAGAGGAGAACACTTCTTCATCATCAGTCGTGGCAAGGTGCGAGTGACGATAAACTATGCCACCAGCGGTCAAGAATGCTTCATCCGTCGCTTGGGCAGAGGCGATTTCTTCGGGGAAAAAGCGTTGCTCCACGATGGCATAAGGACTGCCAACGTCATTGCATTCAGTCCGAGCGGTGTGACCTGTTTAGTTATTAATAAGTCATCGTTTAATGAATTAATTGCACCTCTAGATGGGATTAGTTCGCGATATGATGATGATGATCCTGATAATGACTGTTCTGACCATTAATTTGACATTTGATTGAAGATTAAACCTACTTTTTTTCATGAAAAAGTGAAACTGACAGAAAAAATTGTTCGGTTTTTGGGTAATGATAATGGTTTTTTTTTTTTTCGTTGATTTTCAAGGTTTTTATTGATGTGCAAACATTTTATAATATTATCTTGAGATATAATGACGATATTCCTGAACATTGATTGAGTAAATTGAATTATTAGTTGGATATCTTGGGTGAGGTTTCAAGGCACACTTGAGTTAGTATATCTCCAGTTGGGAGGATTTCTAAAGGAAGAAAATACACCGATTATTGATAATATCGCTCGTCCTCAGTGCTACTAGCACTTTAAATTTTAATAATTATTTTCAAAACATGGAGTAAAGAGTAGAGGAAATTTCTTGAGGGTAAAACTGAATTTTGAGTGTTGAAATATTCCACGTTTTAATGATTTTCAAAGTTTTTTAAAATTATTTTACATCGAAGTTTACTCAATTTTTAAAAATAGATATCATGAGTTTTTAATTGCTATATAGATAACACTCCAAACAACAATTTGTAGCATGAAGAAAAAATTTATCGAACAGTTAAGTATTTTTTTATAGTTATCATGTTGACGTTGAAAGTGTTGGTATAGCACTTACTTGCGGTTTTTTCGGTTGTTTTGAGTACCTCGAAATATTCTAGATGTCTCTTCTGTCTTATCGAGTGTTTTTGCGGGTAATTTTTGCATCTCCCTCGACGTATTGACCTGAGATTTTCAACTGATATAATTAAATTAAATTAATCAGTGGTCAGTAATTTCGTCTTTGTATCTCCAGATAATTCTATTATTAGGAGGTGAAACAAATTAATAATTCATCAAACGATCTATATTAAGAAATTCAATTGCAACGTCGACTAAAAAATTAATTTTTTTAATATAGAAAAAAATCATTGATATGAAAAATCAACAAATTTTCGGTCAACTCAGTTTCTTGTTTATTTAAAAAAATATTCAAAATAGTTATAAACATGCCGATATATGATAAAAAAATTTTTTACTCGACTTTGTCATGTTAAATACAAAAAAGGGTTAATAATTTATTTAGAAGAGTTCAATGAAGTAAAAAAAGTTTTTACTCGTCAATTTAATTTTTCGTCTTTTAAAAAAAATATACATGATAAAAAATTTTATTCAACTTTTGTCATGTTAAATACAGAAAAAAGGGGTTAACATTTTATTTTTAAGTGTTTCATCCAGTAAAAAAAAATTTTATAGCCAATTTTCACACTCTAAATATTATTATAACCCTGTAGAATAAATTCTATAATGAAAAAAAAGTAATCAAATGAAGAAAAAAAAAAACGTGAGCAGAGTGAAAGTGTTTACAGACGGAGAGTGAGGATGTGTCTGAGAGCATGATAGTGCGGAGAGCACACTACAAACGTGTAAAGGAGTATATCTTGATGGATTTGGCGACACGATGACCTAATTTCCGGTTGGACGCGGCGCAGCCGACGTGACTTTCGTTTGATGTTTTATGCTCGTCTGTTGAAAAATCGATTTTAATTGTATTACGTGTGTATCTTCCATGAGCCGATGCGTGCTCGCACATTTCCCCGGGTTTTTTTCGCCCACTCGTAATACGGCGCCAGCAATTAACCCACTTTTATGGCACGGTACACACTTCATAAACGAAGGCATTATTACCAAGACATTGGTGGGATCAAACGCGGCGCGACAACACATCTACACGACGATTTAGATACACAACGAGTGTCGTACGACACGGAGTAAGACAGTACTTGGCTCTGTTGTGTGTATTAATTTCTGGATCAACACACTGTATGCCATCGATGATGGAATTCTTGGGGATTTATAGCAGCCAAGAGACGGAAATGATCTTCAAACATGATGATCCAACCTCTTTATCATCTTTTTTATTGCTTTAAGTTGTTTTTATGATATTTTTCACTATCAAACATGAATTTTTTATTGCTTCTCATAAGTCACTGCAAGAAAATCTTCTCCTGTGACCTTGTGAATATTTCTTGGAAAATCACTTTTTAAACGTACTTACATGGATGGTTTGTAGAATGATTTTTTTTTTGTGAAATTTTCCAAGGCTTAGTTTTTTTTGTAGTTTTTTGCTGATATCTCGATAAATAAGGGAGATATAATAAAAAATAGTATTGAAATTAAATGTTTGGGCATTAATATTTCTACGAAAAATTTTAATTGATTTTTTTTATATTTCCCGCAGTTTTTGAGATATCAGTGGATATATTTGTTTGTTTTTTTTTTTTAAATATCTTGAAGATGAACGGGATATAGAAAAATTTTACTTTATATTTTTTGTAGGGAAATTTAATTTTCTATTGTTTAATTTGTATAAAACTAGACCCTAATGCAACTATAAAAAAATTTTATCGCGAAGCAATACATTTAACACTATATTTAGCATTTAATACTACATTACATGACTATTTATAGCTATATCTTAACGTTGTCATAGCCCTTTTAATTCGATTATTGAATTCTTTAAAAAAAATATAAATACCCTTAACGAATCTATACAGAAAATTCTTCATTCGTCGAATCAAATGTTTTTGTTATGTCGCTTAGTTATATTGAGTTATCGGCAAAAATCACAAATAAAATGACTTGTATTCGCCAAGTTTTTGAAAATTTAGGGATAAAAAATGGTTTTTTCTTTATTAAATATAAAAAAACTTGTCATAATTAATTAACCTTATAAACAGTAATTAAACAATCATTTTTGGTTATTAAAATATTGGTTACGCCTTTTTTTAGATGTAATAACGTGATATTTAATTATATTTGAATCTTAAAATTGATATTACATGAGTTAATAATTTTTTAATACAGTAAAAATAATTTCTATAAATGTATATGATGTTTGTATATTACTCTGTACATCTGCTACAAATTTATAAGCTTTAAAAGTCAACGAACGAAAGTTGAAAATTCCATCAATCATAAGAAATAAATTGTGACTGCAGGAAGAATAGTCATGGACCTGTACAAATAAATTTAGGGTATACAATCTGCAGCATTTCAGGTGTGTCCACAGTATATTTTCGACGTCTACATGAACAATAAAGGTCCCCATGGACCTCTACAGATGGTTTTAACATTAACACTAATTTGAAACGACCTTTATTGTGGTTTTCGTCCAAAACGTGCAAGCTGGAACTAATAGACATATATGTGCCGATGGGTTGAAAATTCGCAAAGGCCTACTACCTGTTTAAAAATCTGTAAATATTGTAAAATTTAATTATTTAAAAATTTTATATGCTGAAGAATTTTTTACTATTTTATTGTAAAATGTTTTTTCAGAGTTGGAAATTAATTATTGCTAATTGAAATGTAGATGGATGAAAAATATGAAGTTGAGGGCAAAAAATATTGAAGCGTTAATAATCCGCTTTTACATACTTCAGCAAATATTAGCGAGTTATATGCACGATGTAAAGCAGAGTTTCAATTTCCGGCATTTCAGGCGCCAAGTCTTGATGGTAATTAAACGTTAAATCCCAGCGGCGGTTATTAATTAATCAACGCCGAAATCGGCCGTGCACCTTTGCACTTATGGAGCAAATGTTTCACGCTTGGTTTAACCTCGCGTTGATGATGGGCCCTTAATGTTGGCGTAATAATTAGTATTAGTGTGCGGCGTTTCCATCAAAAACCGCAAAACTGTCAAGAATATATGCATTTTTTCGTGTTTTTCTACATATATATGCTTTTTCTTTTATTTTCTATGACTCGTCGCTTTTTAAATTCAAGCAAACAAAATTTTCCAGACGTAATATAATTTGTCTTCTATTCGGAAAACATCTTAAAGACTGAAATTTATGACAATCTGTCGGAAAAAAATGTTTTCAAACAAAAATTCATGAGTTTTAGATCTTTTATAAATTTTTAGATGTTTTATGGGATCTTTTTTTGCAAAATATCTCGAAAACTATCATATTTTTGAAATTTTTTCTTTTTATTGTTTTTATAGTTCTTGAAATTCTTGATACTTCAAGAGATATTTTTATTATTAGAAAATTTTTGTTTTGTTTTATAATTTAGTTTTAATTATAATCGTAATTCTGTAAAACTAAAATTAATGACATTTTTATAGAAAAGAAAATTTTTTGAAACAAAAAAAAATAAGTTATAAATATTTTCGTGATGTTCGTCTTTTTTTTTTACCGATATTACGAAAACTATCGTTTTTTTGATATTTTTATCCTTTATCATTTTTATTGCTCATCTTAAAATTCCCTACATGAAAGGTCATATACATAAATTGATTATCTTCAATGCTTTAAGAGATTGAGATTTGATGTTGAGATTTTATTTAAAAAAATTATTGAGATATTGTGATGAGAAAAATTTTTTTTTTCATTGTTTTTTATTTCACTTTTAATTATATGATCGTGTTAATTTATCGCATTTTTTATCGTATAATCGGATTAGTTAAGTGTTGCAGATGACAGTGAGCCAGTGAAGCGTGTCACAAAGTCGACGTTCGAAGTAGAATGTAAGAAATGTGATCCTTTTCGCCTACTCGAGACTCATTACACGGATGAATAACATCCTTCAGTTATCATCAAGTTATATTACGACTGCAGAAAACTTTTATAAACACCAGAAGTTGTCGAAAAAAAATTTCCAACCTTGCTCGAACGACTTCTTGTGCAAATATATAGGGTCATAGTCAGGAAACCGGAAATCCTGAGAAATACAAGTCGCCGAGAGTGAAGCATCAAAAAAGTACATCGGCGTAATTTACGTATTTTCTCTGTACAATATCTTTTTTTACATTAATTTTATTTTTTTAATCAACAAAAATTTATTCGAATCATGTATACATAGTTAATAAATGAATAAATAAATTTTTTTCAAGTATATTTATTTATTTTTTTGACTGATTCAGTTGGGAAATGAGTTTTAATACTTGTAAAGACGTTTTTCATTTGTTTATTTGAAAAATATTTCAGTGTATACTTGTAATAATGATTTTTTATTCACTTCTCGGCCTCGGCACAAAGATTATACATCGTGGCATTCATTTCCCGACGATTTTAACGTGAGGTTTATGTCGCGGATGCATTAACAAAAGGAATGGAGTTGCTGAGAGTGAAAGCAAGAGCTAGTCGAGAATAAGCGAGATGGAGTGAGAGCGTTTTATGGGGTCGTTGATGCACCAGCCAAGATTTATATCAGGGGAACAAGATGAAGCTCATATTTGCAACGCCTTCAGGGCAAACATAATCACAAGAATAGCTTTTTCACTCGTGTCAAAAAAATTTTATTCCCTTCCGGTAAATACCCCAGTCAACAAACAACTCATTCCGCGTCATCGACGGATTCATTTTTTAAAAATACACCAATAGTCATGCATTATTTGATTTTACCAAAACGAGAAAATTTCAAAATTTTATTAAATAATTGAAAAAAAATCATCACTTTAAATTATCATATAAATTTAAAACTATTATTCAACACAGATAATTATCTTTTTAATTTCAACTGCCGAAAAAATTAGCTTAATTTATAAACAAAAATTAATAAAATTTTCTAAAATATTTTTTTTCAAACAAAATTATTATAAAAAATCAGAATTTGATCAAAAGTAAAAATAATTGTTAATTGATATTTTTTTCGTTTGTAAAAAATTGACTTTTTGGGGTTATTTAAGGTTATAAGGTTTATATTTAAAAATATCTCTTGAAATATTGAGATAAGAGTGTTTTTTCATAGAACTTTTTTTCTAGCCCTTGAAATAAACTATAGAAAAGATCCCTATCAAAAATCATGTAGCTCTTAAAATTATTCAAATATTTTGAATTTTTTAAAATTTAATTTTCAAAATTTTTCCATTTTTATCGATTTAATGATTATAAAACTTCTTGTAATATCTAAAAATGCGAAATAATTTACTTTTTAATTGTTGTAAAAAATTTTTCTCAAGTTTTCGTTGCGTTGAGTAGTTTTTTTTTGTGATAAAAAAATTTTTAAGTGAAGATAAGTTGGTTTTTTACGAGATTTTTGACGTTTAATCTCCCCAGAAAATTCCATTCCTTTGTTAGGCTGACAAGCACAGGTGGAAAAGCTCGAGGCGCAAATGTTCATATTTGTACATACAAATAGACTCTCGGTCGCGAGCGATAATGAAGCTGCCAACGTTCATGATGCTGGATGTGTGTGTAAAATAGAGGTAAAATGCAGTCACCCTGTTGCCAGATAGTCTCTTCCTCTCTTCATCATCCTCCGGCGCACACACACTCCTATGAGCTATTTTATATACAGGAGCTTGATGCATTAGTTTGCCTAAAAGGTTTGTGCCATCACTCTCACCCCCTGCAAAGGGTCGTGCGGGTTATTACAAACAACCTTTTGCCTCTCTCTCGCTATGTCTTGATACTGCGCCGCTCTTTCTCTCTGTATATATTTATCTGTACACATCAGCGATTATCCTTCAGGCAAGTGATATAAATTGCATCGACGAACTTCATACTTCCCTCACGATATATCGTGCGTTATAGTGGCGATGTCCTCTCGCCCACGCTGAGCATCAAGGGTTGTCAAAATTGAATCGTGTGTCGATCATGGAAATATCAAATAATAATTAAAAATCATTTAATCCTAATATTAATATGATATTGATAAATTATGTAAATTTTTATTTTCTTCAAACCCTGATTTAATCAATAAATTATTATTATTATTATTTATTTTTCATTAAATTTAACAATTCTGGATTTTTCAAGTTGCAAAACAAAAACATTTTTCGAGTTTTTTTTTTAGAAAAATTTGTTTTACTTAATTTCTGTTTTTATAAGTCAATTTAATTTTAACAGTCAAAAAATTGACATATAGTTTATATTTTTATAGCACGATTGAAAAATAAAATTTTTTCACAAATTTTTTAGGTGGTATTGTGAAATCTTACATTTTACATGATTTTTTTTAGTTTTTTCGTGATAATTTTACTTGTATAACTTTTTTTGTTATCTCATTTAGTGAGCTATTGCTAAGTAAACCAAAAAAATTACGATATTTCTTCAAAAATTTGAGGAAAAAATTTTTTTTTGCCAACTAAACGATTTAAAAATTTTTTTTATAATTATTTAGTTGTTAAATAATTGAATATCGCTGATTTCTCGTATTCACATCATAATTTTCGATCAGTTCACATGTAAATGTATTCAAATTTTTTGATAAATCGAGAAATCATCAAGGACTGTTTTTTTTTCTCATTATTAATTATACAGTAATTTATTAGATTTATCGAAGAGACTTTTTTACAATATGCATAAAAATCAAGTTTCTATAACATTTCATAAAAATTCGAATTTTACAGATATAATTAATATATAATGCAAAATAGAAAATTCATAAGATTATTTCGTGGATTTTAATTTAAATGACGAAATTAATCGAGGTGCTATGTTTGAAAAAGGGTCTAAAAATAGGAGTATGACACACATGACGATCTTTTAAGCGTGGAATTTGTTAAGACGTGGATGATAATAACCACCCACGAAAAAAAAAATATATTTTTAACATACACAATTTCCGGTTTTCTTGGGTGAAAATATTATTCAAAATTTCATGAGATTCACTAATTATTTAATAAGATCATTAAACAATTTTCAAAGTTGCAGCTTCACAGCAAATTATAATGATTTTCCGGAATTAGCTGCTGGAAGCAATTTTTTTTTGTATGACAATGCATACGACGGTTAATAACGATGTGGTCCAGACCCCCTGGGCAATTTTCTGTCTGTTCTGCATATGAATAGCGCATTAAATGGCAAACTGTAAACGAAGGGCGATATCCTTGCAAAATGCCTTTTTTTCATATCCTCTGCGAGCGCGCGGAAACTGCCGATTTTTATAATGGAATAATGAATGCATCACGGTTTTTTGAATGTGTCATGACACTGCATGTATATTTAGGAAGACAGCAGATTAATCGATATATATTTTCTGGAATATTTTATCTTTTGCTTTCAAAAGGGGCCCGCCAAAGAAATATTATCGTACATTCGAGGGTTTATTTTATCTGGCTTGTGAGAGTCAAGGCTAATTTTGTCGACGATGCTGGAGGGCTCGATGTATATAGGAAAGTTCCACCGATCGTTCACAAAACAAAACCAAAAAATATATATAAGATGAAGATTAATCGATTTTTTTATCGACAATATAATTTTATCAAGCTTTTTGCATAATTTTCTAAAATTCTAGCTATTATTGCATTGAAAAAAAATTTTTTTTACAGAAATTTTATAATAATTTGATAGGATAAATTGAATTTATGGTACAAGATTAAAAAATATTTTTTTTTTTAAGAAAATGGTGATTGATTATAAGACAAAAATTTTGAAAAATTCAAATTTTTTACACCTTATTGTATATTTAGAATTTAAATGAATATTCAAATCAGGGTTGAAGTTCAGGATATTTTATGGTGAGAAGAAAAATTTTTTTTATTGCGAAATTTTTCAAAGGGATTATTTGCCTTTGAAATATCCGGCAGTTTTTTGTGATTTTTCTGGTTTTTTAGGAATACCTCAATAAATAAACGAGATAATGAAAAATTTTATTGAAATTAAATTAATCCAGAGTTAATTGTCAACAAAAAATACTCAATAAATTTTTTCCTTCTTCCTTAGTTTTTGAGATATTTTGGTTTTTTGAAATTTTTATTTTTCAAAATATCTCGAAAACAAAGCGAAAAATCAAAAAAGCTCATTCTACGTTTTTTATAGAAAATTAAATTTTCAATAATTTTATTAGAGTAAAATTTTTCGTTATCTCCCTTAGTTACCGAGTTATCAGCAAAAAACCAAAAAAATCACGAAAATTGGGAGATTTCCAAGGTGATATATATTATTAGACACCCTTTGAAAATTGGGCGAAAAATTTTTTTTCTCCATTAGCCATAACAAAATGTATAATTACAACTCATTCGACTCGAATAACCAAAAAAAAAAAACTATTTTTAACTGATTTAACAGAGCGATTCAGGATTATCCAAAAATTAGAGAAAAATGTTATTTTTTTATTATGCTTCCCATATGTAGGTTTATTTTATTTTTTTAAAATAATTTTTATCACTTAAAACCAGCAAAAATGGTGAATTATAGTATTCACCCACCTAAAGCGATATAATTTAAAATAGCGATGTGTTTCGAAACGAAAAGTGGACCAGCCATGATTCACGATAGAAAGTGGAGCACCTGACACACTAAGCCCTTCACGAGGGCGTTTACAAAAGTATCAGGTGTCTGCTGATGGGTCTGAGCCCCCAAAAATAAATCAAGCAGTGAAAAATTATCAGATAAAAATATTAAACAGGGCAGATGATGCTATCGGCGTGTCTGCTGAGTGTCCGCATCAGGTTGTTGGCAGCGAAGGGTTGATGCAGAGTCACATGGGGGTGGCGCGGCGAGCAAACTTTACACGGGGTCGCTCTTATCCTTGTGTATTGTGTCTGAAAACAGCCCCAACATGCTCCTGCAGCTCGCGGCGCTCTGTCTCCGGGGGATCTTCTGTCTGGATTTGTGCTGACGAGCTTTACCCCCTTCCTACTGATGCATTATATGGCGTTTCTCTCTTCTGTTTCTCTGACTTGATTAGACTGTACATACATTGCTATATTGTATTCGTGTATGCGCACGCAAGGGAATGCCTTATCACAGGTCGCGCATGATGAGACACCGACTAATTGTGTTATCGCTCTCATGCAATAACCCTCTGTTCTCTCTCATCCACTTGATTTATTCTATAAATGCACCGAGGAATTGTCGAATAATTTTGTTTGATTGTTTGTTTATTTGTTTTTTTTTTTGTTTTATCACATAAATTGATCGAATTTTAACATTGAAAAATTTTTTTACAGTAATTTTGTTATCGAGTAAATAAATAAAAATAATTAAATTATTCCTTTTTTTATTCACTTTTTAAAGTAATTTCTAGTTGAATTGATTTTTTTAGCAAAATTTATCGAATATTAAAATTGACAAAAAAATTTTATAATTTTTTTCTATGAAATCAATAGTTCAGGCGCAACCAATGTTTCCATTTTCAATTTAAAATATCTTTGCAAATAATTTTTTTTATCCGAATTTTTCCTCAGATACGTCTATAATAAATTATATACGATAATAAATTTTTAGCAACAAATGTTTCCCCGATTTTAGGTATACATATCACATTTTGATTCCTAGGCAATATGTGACATTTTGCTGATTGGTTGCTAGAAATTTTTTCGTGCTGTGATTGGTTGATTGCAGAAAAACAACTGCAGTAAATTTAGACATTTATTCCCGCGTTGTGATTGGTTGAAGAAAAAAACATGCATTAAACGCAGTATACTGTACTGCATGCCATTTTGTGTATTTCGGACTAAAATTATATGTCATGTCGAGTTCTGAACGGAATTAGGTTGTTTTATGGACTCTAGAGAAAGTAATAAATTAATGACTACGCCGAGGAGAAGGTCTAGGTCCTTTTTTATGGTTTTTACTGCGAATTTATCCAAAAGGTTTTAGATTGTTTTCTGTTTATTGTAACAAAAATATGTGAAATCCCCCGAAAATACAGCTTTGCTTTAAAAACAAGTGCCAAATTCATACGCCTTGACAAAAAATATGCGAAATCGCTATATTAATCACCAAGTTCGGTAATTATCATTAATTTTGTTAATTAGTAATAAAATAATTGTGAAAATGAGAGATTTTGAGTTCTAAACCGGCTTGGCGCGCCTCTAACTTCTTAAATTAAACAAAAAGCCAAATATCGATAAAAAAGGGAAAAATTTATAGAAATTTTGAATTTTTAAAAATTTTATTTCATTATATTTTATCTTGAAAATTCCTGTTCTTTTGAAATTCACGACTTTTAATCGATTTATTGACACTTTAAAAACTTTAATTATTAAATATGGGAAAATTTGATAAATTTAATATTTTAATTTCAATTAATTTTGTTGAAAAGAAAATTTTCTTTTCAATTATTATAAATGAAATTCGTGGCGAGTGTCATGAGAGATATATCCTGCTTATATTAAGAGTCTATTAAAATTCAATAATATCATAATCGTCCATTTACAGTGAATATAAAAAAAATCTCTAATCGAAGTTTCTTATTAACTTGACAATTTCCTTCGTCTCTTACAATTTTAGCATTTTTATCATGCATCAGCCAGTCTGTCTGACTATTTTCTTCATGTCTCCGCGCATGCAGCCCTTCAAGTAATAAATAATAAATGTACACAAGAAGGCACTTATCTGACCAAAAGTTTTGCAAACTCTATATACACTCCCTGGAGACGCACTACTCGTTTTCGTTTGATATTTGCTCGACCTCGAAGAAAAATGTATACATATATATAAATCAGTACATAAACATAAGCAACAGAACTGTATGGTACCTATCCAATTAGGGGGTGTGCCTTGTAATAAAGAATTAAAACAGTTTCATCCCCTTGAACTTTTGCCACATCTTAAAAACACGTTTATTAGTATATCTCACTAACCGTTGTCTTTAAGAAAAAAAATTAAAAGACTTTTTTTCTTCTAAATTAAATTCTACAACTTTTTTATCTCAAACTTTTTCCCCTAAGATTGATAGTTTAAAAGTTATTCCATTTGGAGTATCAGAAAAAAATTATTTTCTAGTGCAAAATAATTTTTTCACAATTTTTTTATTTAGTTTCAGTGTAAAATAATTTTTTTATAAACTCATTTGGAGCATTAAATAATGTATGAAGAAGATATCTAGATTGATATGAATCTCGATTGCCCCAATTTCGCCTTTAAAACTCGGACAATGCGTGGTGGCTTCCGCGTGGATGCCGAGAGCGGCAACGAGTATCTAAACAGAAACAAATACACGCGTGGCGAGCATCAGGGGTTGAGCCCCGGTGTGGTAACAGCGTAAATCCACGTTGGCAGAGGGGGAACAGTTGGAGAGGGGTGAACTACCGAGAGAGAGCAAGTTGGCTTGACTCGAGCGAAGAAACGGCAGTCGCCACTCGACGCCCGCACCGAACGGAGAGAAAATTTCATCGCAAACACTTAAATTTACGTATACATCGCTATTCAAATGATTTACTTAACATCACGCGGAGTAAGCTGAAATTTCTATCGAGCTACGGAAAAACTCTCTTACGCACGACAATAATGAGGACGCAAAGTCTAGTGAAAACGCTATCACCGTCAAACTGACGTTTTTTCTTTTGTGAACTAGGACGAAAATATTCATGTGATTTGGTAAAATTTAACGATGTGAGTTCAACACTCCATCAAAAATAAATACGCAAATAAAAATTGTCACGATGTTGAAACATGTCGAAGGCTACGCGAGACATCGTGAACACTGAGTGAAATTAAAACACCAAAGTGGGAGTGAATGCTTTATAGTGGACACTCTCGACACCAGAAGTTTATACACGAAGACTCGCTGAGTGTGTTGTGAGCGGCTGTTGACAAGACGTCTCTTCTAGGCTTGTGTATTTTATTTGTCGATAAAACAACGATTTTTTTTTCAACAAGCGTGTTATGTCACTCAATTGCATGATGATAGAACATGAGGAAAATTTATAATTGTGACAGTTTAGTGGATGGAAATTGATTGGAAAAATATTTGTCGCGAGAATCCGAGGATTCTTAAACATGGTGAGTTTTTAATTTTTTTTTTCCAAATTTTTAAAATTCCGTTCAATATCTTTCTTTTATTGGAATATGTGATTGTTTATCGAGTTGCGCGAGTAATTGGAGCATTTTTATTTAAACTTGAAATTTTCAACAAATAAAACAAATGATGACAGTAATGGTGTGTTTTTGTTATACTTGAGTAAAACTCGTGTGATGAAGGGGTCTTACACACGTTTAGCGAGGCGTTGCGATGTGTGATCGTGTGTATACAACGAGCTAAGCAGGAGCAAGAGGGTAAATTGTGGGATTATGCCTGGGAAACTATGAAAGAGGGCGTAAAAATTGTGTTTACGTGAGTTTTAGATATCTCATTAGATTTTTTTTTTTTTTTCTTAATATTTCAATAACTCTGTAAATAATCTAGATAACAAAAAATATTACTTAATGTAATTTATAGAAAATTTAATTTTCTACAAAAAATGTAGAATGAATTTTTTTTCAATTTTGACTCATTTTCGAGATAATTTCAAAAATAAAAATTTGAAAAAATTAATAATATCTCCGAAATTGAGAAAGATACAAAAAAATTTATTTTGCATTTTTTGTAGATAATTTTATTTCTAATTATTTAGTTATTATAACTTTTTTCGCCATCTTGCTTAGTTATCGAGTTATCACTGAAAAACTGGAAAAAAATTGTGAAAACAAAATTTTCAAGGGGTATTTAACTGCAAAAATTTGAAAAAAAAATTTTTTTCTTCAACTAAAAGTCCTAAAATTTATTCTAAATAGTGAAAATATAATTTGTAGGCGTGAGGATTAAAAAATTCGATATATTGCGTATAATACTAAGGTATATATGCGTTTTCGTAGGTCGATGGGCGGCGCTGCATGGCTGATGTGAACGAGTTTCCGGCGACTGGGGGTAATAAAAGTACCGTTAAATCAAACTAAGCCGACTGACTTGGGGATTTCATTTGTTCTCTGGACAATTGTGACATTGAAAAATTCGAGCTCAACGTCCTTTTATGATTTTTAATCGAGTTTTTTTTCCTCAAGACTAAAAGTCATGAAGATTGGATTGGAAAAATCATATTTTTTTTGATAGGGATGCTGATAGAGATAGAACTTGTCTGGAGGATGTTAAGTATGTAATTAATTTTGAGAGATTGGTTTGAGTGAGGTTAGTTGGGTATATTATATAGAAACTCGTTTACACACGTATATTTTAATTAATTTACGATATTCTGTGTTAATGTGTAGGGGCTTTAAAAATTCACCTCTTGTTCGAGGTTATCGTCCTGCGGGGGAGGCGCCTGGTGAATTGAGGATAGTATAGAGAAGTGTAAATATGTGGTATTGCGGCGTTTTTTCGATTAGTTGGATATATGGTCTCAATTAAAATCAGTTTACTGCACCCGTTACAAAAGTTATTGCATTGGTAATTGAGAAATATAATTGACTTAGTCTCAATTAATCTAGATTCAGAATTTTAACGGCAATTTTTTGTATATCATTGGAAAAATTATTTATTTAGAAAAACAAGTTATTTCAAGGTTAATTTTTCTTTAGATTTGAAAATTATTTTTTATCATCATTTTCACTCAGGGGTTTGTATATAGTCTTTATGAATTCTATACCAATTGGTTCGTTTTTTTTAATAATATTTGGAAAACTATTAGGTATGTTAGATTTTTACAGAAAATCTTTTTTCAAGAAAATTTAAAAACCTACAAAAAAGTTATTATCAAAAATCTTGTGAATCCCGTAGTTTTTGATATTTGTTAAATAAGATTTTCGAATTTTTTTACTCAAAACAGTTCACTCGTTTTTTTTTTAGATAATTACTTGAAAACAATCAAATTTACGCGATTTTTATACTGAACCTTTTTTAAGGAAATTTTAAAAGCTAAAAAAAAATTGTTACAAAAAAAGCTCCAAAACCTAATAGTTTTTGAGATATATGTTAAATAAGAACCCGATAAATTTTCCAATTTTTTCACTCATCAAAATTTATATTTGTCTTTTTTTATAAATATCTTGAAAACCATTAGTTTTATGGGATATTTATATGAAACCTTTTTCAAAGAGAATTTTAAGAGCTAGAAAAAAGTAATCAATAAATTTTCCTGTAAATCCAATAGTTTTTATGATATTTACTAAAAAAGAAGTGTTTGTGTTCTGACTCCAAATGTTTTGTTTTTTCTGAATTGACTCATCAATTCTTGTTCTCTCGACTTCCTTCATATCTACAATCCATCTGAATCGATTATCAGATCATCAAAACACGAATGGCGCGTCTCCTGCGGCGCAGGTATGATGATGACACTATCAAGAAGATCTCAAGGCGTCGCAGAGTCGACGATGAAGTCTCCTTTACCGCGGATGAAGCTGCGAAATTTTCTGCTAACTAGACTTCAACTGCGCGATGTAATTCTCGAAGCAATGGGGGAAGCGGATCGAGATCAAAGTGGCGGTTTTACAAACGTGTTCCTTCGCTTATAGGAGCAGAGAACGCAGTACATATTGCTTGAATTGCAACTGCCACGGACTTTGCTCGGCGCTCGCCTGCGCTAAATGTCAGGTGCACTAACAATATCGCGTATACACATTGCGCCTGCTTTGTACTATAGCCTCGTCGTGAGAATTCCAAAGTCTAGCCATTTTTAGATCTCGTTATTTTCCTCCACCACAAATGAATAATCGCAGTGTACCATTGTCATGCCTGAAATTCCCACGATCCAAACGCACAATTTTTTTTTTATCAGAGTAATTTTCACCAGAGTTCTTTTTTTTTACTCTTCAATATCTAAAACCTGAATCACTTACCGACCTGCGACACTTTCTAATATGACATTCGAGACCCACTGTCTCAGCTGAACGGTCGACTCTCTCTCGGAATACCTTGGATGACTGCGTAAAGTGGAATTATCGCGGCCAGATGGAATAATTTTTTTCTTTTGCGTATATCTTAAAAACGATTGGCTCCACGAAATTTTTATTACATGACTTTTTTGTAGCGAATCTTAAAAACTACAAAAAAGATTCAATACAAAATTTCTCTAACTATCCTTGTTTTTAGGATATTTAACAAAGTCAAAATTCTTGGAACCTTTGAATTTTTCTATGATGATTTTCCACGAGTTTTAATTTCGTAAATATCTTTAAAATGATAAATATTATTGGATTTATTTATAGACCCTTTTTTGTAAAGAATTTTACAAGGTATAAAAAAGGTTCTAGAGAAAAAGTCGCGAAAATTGCGAGTTTTCGAGATATTGTCAGGTAAAAGCAATGTAAAATTTTTCGTCGATGCTTATTCTCACGAATTTTCATGATGCGGAGAGAGTTTATATATATAGATAACTGAATATCGCTCTTCTGCGATGCCTCGCCCAAGAGCCATCATCTCACGTGTCGTTGGACCAGTTGACGAGAAAATAAACACATTTATAAGCGTGTATGTGTGGGCAGAGACGATCATGTGGCAAGTAGGTCGATCACACCGTCGTTTTACGAAATGTCCGAGTGATGCTTGCCGCATGTAGTGCCACCCTAGGGATAATAATAAAAAACCATAGCATAGAGATATAACTGTCATCCATGAAAAACATTTCAACTTGCGTCTAGGGGCTTAATAAATATACTATATAAATATTTATTCTATCTTCATATCGCGCAGTTATGAAAAACAGAATTTAATTTAATTATTTTGATGAATAATATGTTCTGTGGATGCTGAAAAACCAGACTAATTAAAATAATTTGTTGCACAGTAGAAAAAAATTTTTTTTTATCGATTCAAGGGTATTTATAACGTTGAAAAAAGGGGTCGGATTCATTGGATTAGGATTGAAGCCACATACGTGCATTGAATGTGTCAACGTAAATCGGGTTGTCAACAATTCAATCAACTTGCAGCCGAAACCCATTTAAAACGCTTTGCCTAAAAGCAAATGGATATACGAGAGTTAATTTCGTGAAAAGTCGGATGAGTTTTTTTTTTTTTGACTATTCAACCGAGCAAATACAAATTGGATCTGCTCTATTTCAATACATTTCTCTCTATACACCTTGCCTTCTTTTTTCCGCTTATGTGCGGAATGAAAAAAATTAAATGTCGACTTTTATGGATTTTTCAAGTGATATAGCAATTTTTTTCTCCGATGATGCTGGGGGATAATTTTTTTAAAGTAATGTTTCGATAACTCTGTAAATAAGTGAGATACGAAAAAATGCTATAAATGATTAATAATAGAAAATGAAAAATTCTATAAAAAATATGGAATAAATTTTTTCAAAATTATGACTCATTTTCGAGATAATTTGAAAAGTAAAAAATTTTAAAAGTCGATAATATCTTAAAAATAAAGAAAGATACAAAAAAATTTATTTTACATTTTTTGTAGATAATTTTATTTTCGATTATACTACCTTAATGACTTTTGTCATTATCTTGCTTAACTATCGAGTTATCACCAAAAAACTGAAAAAAAAACCGTGAAAACAGAAAAATTTCTAAGGGGGTACGCGTACTTTTTGGAAAATTTTGATAAAATTAAAAATGTTTGTATAAACTCAAATAAATAGTTCTTTGTTAATTTGATTTTATATTATTTTACTGGCTTTAAATTAAGAAAAATTAATTTTGAAATTTTTTTCTGACGCGCATTGAATAGTTTTTTATTATTATTAATAGTTTGTCGGGATTAACTTTTGGAATGTGTAAGGGTTTACCTAGAGAAATCTCATGACGTGGCATTATAGGGCGAAACATCATTTTGAATTTCAAGTTTCAAGTGATGTCATCCTCGACGGTTAGTTTTTTTCTCTCACATCCAATCTTCATTTGTGACCTGAAAATTTATCCAATCATACCACATTAAAAATATATTTATTTACATTTTTTTAAGCGAATAGTTCTGGTGATAAAAAATTTTCTTGAAAAAAAATTCCATAAAACTCGACATATTTCAGACATATGTTTTTAAAAATAACTTTTTCATTTTATATCATATCCACAACTGCTTACAATATCATTGACGAACTAAAATTTCAATTATTATTTCATTATTTAAATTTTCTTCAAATATGATGAAAAATTTCCATTAACAATTTTTTTAATTAACAAGAAAATCACTCTTAAAATACTTCAAATAATGTTTTCAATCGATTGAGCTGATTAAATCAATCATCGCCAAATTGGAAGAAATTAAATTTTTTTAAAATTTCCAAACATAAAAATTTCTTTTGTTAAAATTTTTTTCATACTCCGGCTGTACTAATTAACCTTTTATCTTAATTGAAAAAAAAAAAATTCATTTCAAAAATGCGTTACGATTTACGATAAAAATGAAAGAAAAATTTAATTTCGTGTATAAAAAAACAAAACCCCATCAACTTAATACATATAATAAATGAAATTAAAAATTATCACTATAATAGTCCTTTTTAATTACTCTCGTGCTGTAACAAAATGCTTGATTTAATTTACGTGAATTATCCTAGATTATGTGCATCAGACAACGTAATTTTCCCGACACATGCGTGACAGCGATTATTATCATTCACATTTTTTTTTCCATGAGTCACGCGAGACGCATTGTAAACGCGAGATGAAGAGCACACTCTACATCAACTACTGTTCGATGACGAGGAGTCGAGAGGAAGCTTACGGTAAATTCACCAGGTCGTAATGAGTGCTAATTTTTTTTCTCCACATCAGCAGTACACAATAGTGTGTAGGTCAGGGCCCCAACTTAAATATTGTCAGATGCCGTCATCTGTGCAATAATTGTCAATGTTTTGTTTGTCCGCTCAAAATGCTCAAATTAACGTATATAACCAATTTGCCACCTGGTCGTCAAACTACCGCAGTTTCGCACCTTTCTCAGCGCCTATATATAAATAACCACTCGACTCTGTGAGGTCCTTACGGTATTTCGTTGATTGCCGCACGTGCAATTAAATTTCTCCGGATCGCGGAACCATGAAAACGAGAGCCGCCGCTCAGCACGAGATCAGTACAATTCAACTTGAATTTTTGCTGGAAAAAATTACAATTTCTTTCACACACAATAACAGTTATAATTGATAAATATAATTGCCATAAAAGAAAAATCTGCAACAAATTGTATAAAGTCTGTTAAAAATGTGTCAGATTTCACACAATTTATTTTCTTTTTTTTTGCAGTTTATTTACACTTTTATCTGCATATTAAAATGAGGACACTACTCAAGTGGAATTTGTGTAGCATTCAGTTTGGATGATAATTATTTTTATGATGAAATATTCTTCAATGTCATCACACGTTTTTCGAGGCCGAAAAATCGACTGGTGTCAAATCGAAGCAAGTTTCACGTCCAAGGCCCGCGTTGTGCAATGGATATATGTCATCGAGTCGAGTTTTTCTAAGCGTGACAAATGCGATTGAGATTGTAGATCAGGAGAACAGTGAGTGGGTATTATATCTCTTGTAAGTCAAGTGTACAACGCCATAAATGCAGATAAAAACAATAAACGAAAGACGCCGCTGTGTGCGTATTAGTATAGACGCGAAATGGCGCGGGCTCTTGGTTATGTAGAGAAGAAAGGCCTCACCGCCGGGAATTACCGGAGTTACACAACAAATAGCATCAGAAGATTTCCGGTTGTTCGCGTCCGCAGCTTCGCGTTGAATATTCATAGCTGAGCCTCAATACAATCGAGAAATTAAATTATGTATTTTTTTATGCGCACAATAACGGTTTAATTATCCCAAAAAATTTTATAGAACGATTTTACTTTATTTTTGTGATATATAAACATGCATGTGTTTGTGAATCATGTTAGCTTATTAGTATTGGGATGATTCAAGGCATATTTTTTTACTCGATTATGGAAAAAAAAATTTTTTTCTCACGCTTGTAAAGTGTCTACAATTAAGGATTAATTAATTGAGATTTTTATTGACATCTCCGATTGAGTGATTTATTATTTCCTGTGATTTAATTTTTTTTTTGTTCAATAACTTGAAATTGCGACTTTAGATTTCATTATAAATACAATTTATGTTATATTTTATGATCAATAAGTATTTTAACATATTTAGAATGAGTTAATTGAAATTAAAAGAAAATTTTCTCTGGTATTTCGATTTTTGTGATATATTTTGTTTTGTTTTTCCGCATTATATTATTATGAGAGTTAAATGAAAGAAAGTTCAATTATCTAAAAAAAGTTTCAGAATAATCTTTATTATTGGTTTCTGAGAAATTTTTGATTTTTTAAAATTCTTATTTATCGCGTAACATCCCGAAAACAAAGCAAAATATAAAAAAAATGTATTGTATATTTTTTGTAGGCAATTAAATTTCTTATCATTTGACTAGAATAATATTTTTCATTATCTCGCTTATTTACTGAATTATCGAGATATAAACAAAAAAATATTATATACGTCATTTTGACATTAAGAATGGATAGCTCGTCTAGTTTTTTAAAATACTACGTTATTCAAAAAAACATTTATGATAATTTGAATATTCTTCAGCAAAAAAAATTTCTTTTCTTAATAATAATAATATTAAATATTTTTATAAATAAAAAATTTTAGTATGGCTATTTTACAGTCGAGTAGGAAACTATTTCAGCAACCAATCAAAGCCGTTTATTCAAATTTGTTGAAAACGTGGTAACTGAAAAAAAAAATATTTCAACCCATAACTGGCCGTCTGGTTCTTCAAATAAACTAATAAAATTGCTAATAATTATTATAAAACACTCTGGACGATGAATGTTATAGATATGTACTTAATATATATAGTTATACATATACATGTCTGCTGTCGGACCAACTTACTTGAACACTGGTAATCCGTTAGGACGGCCACCCCGTCTCAAAGTGGGTTGCCGTAATGGGATCGACGATTGCCATGTAGTACACACGTTACATACGTCTAGTCCAGGCAGCTTCGGGGCGCATTTATCAGCCCCTTCGGAGGTATAGTGGCTTATGGTCCACATGCATCCAATTGCAAGTAGCGATCGACCTGAATTCGACATTACCCAGTGGATGCAGCATTTAAATCTCCACTAGATTACTATGGAGCGTGGCCATCATAACATGATCATTCGCCGGTGTAATTGCGCCGTTTTTGCGTTCTCCGAGATGCTTCATGTCGACCCCAGTGCATTATTGTATATATCTTCATTATTCAGGGTAAATATATACTCACGGTAACTTTTACTTTCGACATCTCTCGCGTCGATGGCTGAATGAGAATCGTTGGAAACCAGGACTGGCCTACACGTTGCATCGGGTTTTTCCAATGTGTCGGCGAGAGGGGCGGAAAACGGGCATATGGCTGCTGCAAGTGGGCCAGCGACTGGGTCAGTGCCAAACCTTGTATTGAAACCTGCATCGTAACTTGACTAGGATTTGAAATTATTACTTTTAACGTATGAAAAATATTTGTTTATTATTTCAAGACATAAAAAATATTTTTAAATATTTTAAAAATGAATTTAAGATATTTTTTTTTTGTTTATTGTTTTCATTAAGGACATATTTAAGTAATTCAAAATTTTTTAAATTCATTTAAACTATAGTTTTGTTCGATTTGGGTTATAAATGCTGTGTAGGGTATAAATGTTGATGTGCGGTTCAGGGAAGTTTGTCGAAAAATGATTGGTATTTAAATAATTTCTGGTGTTCAAGTCTCAATAAGCGCATAATATTATATCGTTTGAAAATTATATTTTCGATTTATAATTTTTTTTAACAATTAAAATATAGCAATAATATAAAAATCTAAAAATCTATAAAATAATGTCGCATTAAGTAAATAAAACAACATTTAATGACCGGCCGTGTGCTGGTTAATGACCGCCCAACAAATATCATTACTAAACTGTGCAAAAAAATAAGTTAAAAGTTTTTAGGCATTGAAATTATTTTAACTAATCGATAACTAACCTAAAGAACCTAGAAATAATATAGAGTGAATTTTGTTTGTTTTTACTCAATTATAAACGGGTGTTTGAGGTTACGTAAACTTAAGCCTGCAGTCATCAACTGGTAAAAACGCCGTTTATAATGCACATGTCCCAGTTAATGACCGATTTCGGCTAGTACACGTAGTTAATAATTGATTTTTCGATTCTTACAACTATCCACTCGTCTGTACAATGATACACGCGTCTTCTGTAAAAAATTGACAATCGAGTAGTATTTTTTTTTATTATTTTTAAAAAAGCCCGTATTTTTTTTATTCTGTCAATTTAAGTGACAGTAGTCATTAATTGGTATACCTGGCCAGAAACTCATTTATACAGTTATACCCTAAGTATAATTGATTATCAGTAATTAAAAATATGAGTTTGGCAAAAAAAAAATTTTTTAATGATTAATTCATGAATTTTAGTGTTTGGATGTTATTTTTGGACGCACGTGATCCACTAATATTTACATGAATGACTTAATGGCGACCTTTTCGTGAGCCGTGAGAAATGCCACAGGAAAACCTGCGGCAAAAGCTAACCTGCCGTTTTTTTTTAGTCTTGGTGTGTTTTTTTGTGAACGTCGCTTAAAGTTCACAAGACGGCGTGATGTCGTTTCATGCAAGGCGGTCTGGTGGCCTTAGGCTGTCGGTCACTGACACTGTTTCACGAGAGCCGTGCGACTGGGGCCTCACCTCGCGTACACTTGTCACGTGACTCTTGTGTGGCGGCTTGAACAACAACATGCGCCCAAACTCATTTTCTCAACACAAGCTTTTAGTGCTGTTATTAATCAAGGCGCTAAATGAGCGAAGAATTGAAGCTCGATGGGTTGTTGTTCATGACTCGGTTTTTTGTTGTCGTAGGAAGTAAATGTGTGACAATCGTCATTTTGCTGACATATCAAGTGTCTGACGAATGCGCGAGTAAAGTAGGAGAACACGAGGGTTAACAATCGGGTCAATTCCTCGCCTTTTTATAACCTGTTATATATATATATGATGGTTAGGGTGTGTGATGATCTGTGAATCGGAAACGTCGACCAATTTAATGGCGATCAGCATCAATTGAATCAGGCACTGGTCGATTTAATCAATTTTATTTGATTAAAAAATTTTATTAAATAATTATCATCGGCAGTTCGATATTAAACACGTGAAATATCTGCAAAAAATTAAATTTTTCATATTTTTTTAGCCTATTCACATGTATATTATTTTATAAAAAAAGAAAATTTAATCCACCCAGTGATGGTGGTCAATACTAGATATCCAACTCGAAAAATTTTAGTGAAAATGGAATTTTCAACATTTTATATAGGCTTCTACAGTAGAAAAAAATTTTTCTTGGCAAATATATTTTTGTTTTTTTCTAAAAATCAACGATTGAAAATTTGAATCAGTCACTAATCCAAATAGAACAAATTTTATTTTACTAAAATGTGAATTTTCAATATTTTTAATCGAGCTTTTTTGAAAAAATGTGAAAAAAAAACTTTTCTTGATATGGGGAATTTTTTTTTTCTCAAAAATTTGAACATTGAAAACTTTATAATCAGCCATAATTGGTCAATAAAACAAATTGCATTATCTGATTAATATTTTATACCCATCAGACGGAAAATAGAATTTTTTAAAATTTTTCCGACATTCAAGATTTAGGAAAAAAAAATTTTTCCCCAGGTATTTTTTCTTTTTCGGGTAAATCGAATAATACAAATTTTAAGCATTTTTAAAATAAAACTAAAAACAAGGTTAATTGTTCAAAATCGCGGCTGCACCTGTTTTTGGTCATCAATAAATGAACCTATCAGATTTTTTCGCATTTTGTTCGTCTTTGAAGCGGATTAGTTGGATATCAAATTACAAAACGCTAATATGTCATGTTCTTCGATGAGATTTTCCAACTTAAGTATCGAAAAAATCCGAATTTTTTCAGGTTTTCATTCGTATTTTTTAGGGATTAATATTTCACGGTTCAGACTATTTTTATTCTTTAAAAAAATCAAAAACTGAATAATTAAAAAAAAAATTCTAAAACAATAAGATCAAAATGGACTAAAGTCGTCGAACAAACCGCAAGAATTTGAAAACATTCCTTGTAAACCATATGCATATATACATTTGAACGCATATAAAACGCATCCAATGATTTCATAAAAATGTTTTGGCACTCAGCCCAAACTTTCCAGACAGTTGGGCGCATAACTCGTGCAAACGGCCATGAGCGATCTTCGCATATGTAAGCCACATTGAAAAAAATATATATCCCGCGCGTATAAATGAATTTTCATACATTTCAGTCTTCATATAAACTAATCCAACGCTCGAAAAAAAAAAAAAAAACTCCACAAGCCCACGGAATATATTTATAAAAATAAATGCACCCTCTTGCTCTGCAAATTTTCACATAAAAAACAGCTTCGTGTAACACGAATTAATCGCCCGAAATTACCATCCAAATTTATCATACTGACGGAAGTTTTGCGTGCTCGGAAATGCGTCGTTTCTAAAAAGACATTTGAGTGCGCGCGGCGACGACGAAACGAACGCCCTCCGGGTCAGAGAATATATTTTCGCCCCTCGCCGCCCATATCTCTTCGGGACGATCTTCGACGTCATACCAGGTCGTTGTGGGGATTATTTCTAGTTTCTCCGACAGTTGCCCAGACCTCCCTCCTCTCACATGATCACAACGCAGATTTCCTCTGCTTTCAAGATAAGCCACAGAATTAGAATCTAAGCCCTTAGGACGAGATTGTGAGCGATCCCATCACCGAAAATATAGTCCTGCAATTGTACACCATCTAAACCAACCCAATTATTGCCTGTGTGGTCTTTTACTCACCCCACAACTTCTGGAGATATTTTTAATTCATGGAAAAAAAATTATATTTCAGATAGTTCCAAGTTTTTTTGTGTGTATATAATATGGATATGATGCGGATATTCGGGAAACGCGAGTGCTGATAAAAACTGCTGCGGTTGCTCTGTGTAAAGACCTGCTGGAGAGCCCTCATCTAGATGCTTCTATTTTTATTTTTCCAATGCTTGTCTTGCATATTGTGGAGAAGCAAATCTATAATTATATGCATTTATATACCAAGCTCTTCCCTCACGTTTTCTTCTCTATAACATCGAGTTCTTTGAAAATTGTGAGGCTAATGAAAGCTCCTGTGAAGAGAGCTTTTTTTTTTAAAAAATAGTATTTTATTATGGTAATGAGTTTTTTTTTTAATTATTCAAATAGCTAAAAAAATCATGGAAATATTTTATCTGAGAATTTATGAGATGAAAGAATTTTTTATTTGTTTTTTCAACCGTTAATTGCATGAATTAATTAATCACATTTGACTGTATAATAATACCTAAAAATTAATAAAAATTTGCAGAATAATTCTTGAAGACATTTAGATTCATCGTGTAGGATTTCAGAATTTTTTGGTCAGTCGTTTTCGGAAAAATAAATTTTTTAAGTTGGAAAAAAATGTATGAACCTTGAAAATTGGCGCTTTAAATTATGAAAAAAATTTCCCGCGCCTAAATGTTAATAAAAAACGACTATGTTATTTTTTTATCAATAATGCGATGTAGTGAGGGTAGTTTTGCGACATCTGCGATGTTCATATACGCAAGATATTTCAATTGAAAGTGATGAAAATGTATCAAACAACTTAGAGGATTTTTTTCTTGTGTATATGAGTGTCTATATAATGCGTTTTTTTATTATGATTAAAAAAAAAGTTACAAACGACGGTCGTTTTTGCAATTATTATTATAAATTCTTTATATATCAAAGGTCATCACACTCATTTTTCATTAGATTGTGATCAATAGATCACGCCAATATAATTTTAAATCGAGATAAAATCTTTTAATCCTTCCAAGGGGAACAGCAGTTTTTTCAGTTTCGACGATAACTCAATAAATAACCAAGATAACGAAAAATTTTATTAGAATCAAATGGTTGGAAATTAAATTTCCTACAAAAAAATGTTAAATCATACTTTTTGTATCTCCCTGGGTTTTTGAAAAATTTGATTTTCAAAAATTCTCATGTTTTGGAATATCGCGAAAATGAGGCATAATATGAGAAAAATTGATTCTATATTTTTTGTAAAAAAATTTTCGATGATTTGATTTGATTTAATTTGATTAATATTTTTCGTTATCGAATCTTTAATCTAAAAAAAATTTGATACATTACTCGTACACCCTCTTGGTATGCGTGACTCGATTTGTGAATATGGTTTGTTTGAAAAAAAATTTTTTTTAGCATTTATTACAAAAGGATAATAACCGTACTGTTGCATTTCAGCCCTTTGTATATTTTCACAATTGAATTTTCAGTGAAAGCTTGCAAACGCATAAAAAATCATCCACACACGAATAATTTTTATAGCAAGAACGGAAGTACTCCGTTATCATGACGATTGCGTGACACATCTCTTCCGGTTCATGCACTCCAACACAATTCAAGACTAAAAACACCGAGTTTGACACGCGAAAAAATACCCTGCCACTGAAAATTGCCCTTGACAGCGTAAACATTGTCAGAGAAATATATTTTTTTCTCCCCCTCTCAGAGTCATCAATTGTTTCCTGGCAAAAGTGTGTTTTCCGCACTGGGCACACCATATACATTATTGTGTGTCCGAACAAGTTCACAACAAAGAAAAAGAAACCCCTCCGACTTCTTGTATTTACCTAGAACACCCGACCAAACCTGCTCCTTTTGTATCCTTATGTTAGAGATGGTGTGCATTGCTGGTAGTGATATAGAAGGTGCAGGACACGAAGAAAAAAAATAAGGCACTAGAAGCGAAAGAAAAAGATAAAAAGAAAGCAACAAAGTTGCGAAACTTGTGCTCGGCATCTATCAGAGCGTGTCCGCGAGCGCGAGTTGCACAGATTTTTAAATTATTATTATATTAAATCCCTCGCATCTATTCCAGTTTATCGGAGAAAAAATCGAAGCTATCTATTCTCGGACGTAGGCTACGTTTTCTTTATTCCATTGTTACATGTATAGGTATTAGAAACAATCTTGTTATATTACAATAATTGGTAATGACGTTTGATGAAATCCGTATTATCATTGAAAACGATTAATTGTCGTTGGATTGGAAATTTTAAATAGCAGGGATTATTATTTTTTTCCCCCCAAGGAATGTTATTGTTGGTTTGCTGTATGAATAATACCTATCACGGTATATTCATCTTATAAAGCCGGTTTCAACGACGTGTGTGATATGCGATAATATGTATCTGGAAAAACAAAAATTCGTTTAGCAACAAAAAATCTGTTGATACTTTTGTTACTTGAATTATATTTTAATAAATTCAAACTTCAATCGAAAATCGTTAAAAATCTGTAAAAATTTAATTTTTTCAGTAATCTATTTTATTTAATTTTAATTTTAATTTTTTTAGTAATCTATACAGATTCTTTTTGAAATTTGATTTTTCTCGCCTAAAATTTGTAAAAGTTTTTTTTAAAAAAAAAACTTATTTTTTTATTCTTAAAATTTTGTTGATTTTTTTCCAATTCACCGATATTTTTTTTATCTGAAATTTTTATTGAATTTCAAATTAGAAAATAATACAGAAAAAAATCTACTAATTTTTGTTGCAAGAAATTTTTTTTTTCATCAGTAGGTATCTAATTTTTTTTTGTTGTCTAATTTTGGTTTTTGTGTTTAATGATCGAAATGTCAAAAAATTTTTTAAACAAAAAAAAAATTATCTCCCAGTAGTACTTAATACACGATTTATATTTTTATACTCACAATTTGGGAAACTTGCTGAGCGATTTTCAAAAAATATATCTTTCATTTATTCTTCCCTCTTTTATCTGCATTGAGAATTATTTTCTGAGGCTGCAATGCAACATTAATAAATTTACAAAAATGTTTTTTTCTTGTATGAATTTTTTTAATTTTCTTGGGTCATTCATTTGAGTTACAAAATTTCATTTAACTGTTTAAATTATCAGTTAAAAAGTATTTTTTTGTGAATTTAAAATTTTTTTATCGTCGCATCCTTTGAAACCGGTTTCACCATCTTAAAAAGCGAAAATTCGTTTCAAAGATGAAAAAAAAGTCAAAAACACCACATAACTTGACTCTATATATAGGGGCAGATTTTTGTGGTCAGTTGAAACATGTAAACAAGCCTTGTAGCACTGACCGAAAGAAGAAATAAAGAAAGACAGAGTGTCTTGTAGGAAAAATCGAAGAAAGCCTTGACGCATGGATGCGGAGGTCTTTCTGACCAATGGGTAATTCTCGGTATAAAGCCAACCGAATTGAGGGAGGCGATAAATATAAACAAGATTGCAGGCAGACAAATAAAAGACGTAATTAATTAAACCATCAACTGTTTTTCTGAAAATACAACCAACCCGGATGTCGTAGAAATGAAATTAACAGCCCTTGTGCATCTTCCCTATAGATTCCCTGTATTATTACGTCTTCTCCCTACACTATATGATAACAAAAGACGTAGAAAAAAATTGATTTCAACGATTGAAACAAAGAAAAAAATTAGTGCCAGCTAAATATAAACGTTGGACGCATTTAGAAATCATCTTTGCTGCGAGTTTTTTTCATTTTCTTCACTCGTTAGACATGTTTTTTGTGCAGTAAACTCTGCTACACGACCATGAACACACCGACAACTTGGATATTATCGTCTTCAATACACTGAATTTCAAATTTAAGTCCGGCAATAAAATATTATTGATATTAATTCTTATTTAATTACACTTTACACCGCAAATTCATGTTTTATGTAGCGCACAAAGTCTTGAGATGTATAGTTTTATCACACAATTAAAATATTTTAAATCAACAATTATTAATTGAAAATATTCTATCAAATTAGTTATTCGATAGTTGACGGAAAAAAAGTTTTATTTCATTTTTGCATCATTTAAAATGAAGAAAAAAAATGAAAATATTCTTTTTTTTCATCATTATTTGATTTTTAGAAGAATTTTAAGTTTATTAGAAATTTTTTTGATGATATTTTGAATTGAATTGAGAGATATTAAAAGTGACTTTTGATTTGTGTAAAGAAACAGAGGGGAAAAATCGAATGGGAAATTACGTCGTCATCAGGAGAGCGCGAGTTTGTGCCGTGAGGTGAGAGAGCGAGTCAGCCATGAAGGACACGAAAGTGAATTGACGAGGTTAGAGTGCCTTGGGGCATCTGCTCACTTATTTTTCTCCCTGGTCACACATTGAGAATATGACCGCGGGCGTAGGAAACACGGGGAATACCCTCTGAGGAGCACACACACGAACTGTGAACTTGCCAACTGCAGTAAACATCGCACAGCCTGGTTCGCAAGCAACAAATACGTGATCCTATAACGACCCCATTTACTTTCAGCTATAGTTCTCATCTAACTCCGAAATTCTTCGGGTAAACTATTTCACGTGCTGTTCCATAAATTCACCAAAAAAATTTTTTTCGAGATAAAATTAATTAGATATCACTTTGAAATATTTCAATCATGAAATTTGGTGCATTTTGTCGGTTTATAACATTTTCATTTTTAGCTTATACGGCCAATTTTTAAGCAAAATTTGAATATTTTCAACCTTAAAATAGAATAAACTATTATTAACGAATTTTTTATAGTGAAAAAAGAATTTTTGTTGTTTGATACATTTTCATCACTTTCAATTAAAATATCTCGCGTATGAACGCAGCAGATGTCGCAAAACTACCTTCACTAAGAAGTATATATAATTTTCATAATTTAAAGCGCTAATTTTCAGAGTCGCTTCCATTTTTTAAAAATTTATTTTTCCGAAACGACTGACCAAAAAATTCGGAAATTTTACACGATGAATCTAAATGTCCTCAAGAATTATTCTGCAAATTTTTATCAATTTTTAGGTATTTTAACCTCACACCCACTACAGACTTAAAAGGGTAAAGGAAAAAAATTTTTTAAAACTGATTTTTTTTATTGGAGTTTTTAATTAAAAAATTTTTTTCATATCATGGAAATTGATATAATTAAAAAAATTAGGTTTTTCACTAGTGGAACATTTTTTTGACTTTTTCAATATTGAAGAAAAATTTTTTTTCGACAGATAATTAGTTGGATAACACTTGGATCAATATTATCCATGACAACAATATTGTAGAGAGATGAAAGGCTGGGTTATAGAGGCATTAGGAGAACAGGGGTAATCATCTATCTAAGAACATCCGGCGGACAATTTAAACTTCAAAGTGGCAGATGAGAGCATGGCAGTTTGGCGTGTGGTTGTTGCAGGCGTGACGCTCGCAGATTAGCGAAATACACCGCTGCGAGAGAAGTTTCTCGGGCGCGAGCTTTTCGGCGCTTTACGGATATACATAGTTTTATTCATGCAGTCGCGCTTCTTAGCGCGCTGCCGACGAGACACTGAGAATGGGACTAGAGAGGACAGGAGACTGGCGAGCAGCCAAACGAGCTGCGAACGTGTTCTGGAATTCTCTTTGCGGAAACTGTCCCTCTCTCTCGTTGGCCTGATCATCGGAGCCCGTCGGTCACCGTCCTACGTGACCGACCGAGATCGTCGCACGTGCTAACTTCTTCTATTATTCCGCCGAACTTGCGTCGACGAGCCCTGCATAACTTAAATACGGTTTCACTGTGCCCACGCGCCGTCATTGTCGTCGTCGTCGTCGTCGCGGCTAATTGCAGGCTCTTTCAGTACCATTCAATTACATATTCACTTATTTTCATGTCGTGGATCTTTTTCACCTGCGAAATTTCTTGATTAAAAAAAACTGCACCTTGACATTTTAAAATTTAATATCAATAAAATTTATTTTTTAGACAAAACATTTTCTCTTCCAATGTTAAGGGTGTTTATTATCTTATTCTTTTAAAAAATAGAAAATTTATGCACTGAGCTAAAAAAATTGAAGAAAAAAATTTTGTTTTACAATGCCGATAAAGCTCGTTTTTTCCACTCTTGAGCCGCCGTAAAGTGGCCGATTTTTTCACTGCTGACATCCGTGTCTAAAGTGCGTCTTTTCTCCACTGGTGCGTAAAATGCCCCATTTTTTCACGGATTCTACGGACTTTTTAGACATTCATATCAGCTGTTAAAAAATTAGGCCACTTAATGGCGATACCAGAGTAAAAAATCGAGGATTATTAACATTTGTTACAAAAAATAACCACAATGGCGACAATGTTGACAGCATGAAGTTTGTACTCTCCAGGACGACATTCGCAAGGACTCGTTTGATTGTGACACTCGTCTTCGGCTCGTGTACAACCCTCAAAACTCGTCCTGCGAATGTAGTCCTGGCTCGTGACAAACTTGCACGCTGTCAAAAAAATTACCGCCTATACGCACTTGTCACACAATATACTGTTTCAGAAGCGTCTGAATCATTGAATCATTAGTGGAAGCAGAAATAAAAAAACAGATTCTGCACACGTCTATCGGTTTTTAAAATTTTAGTTTTTTGCAATTTTCATTTTAGCATCGATTAATGAAATTTTTTATTGAGAAAACAATTCTTTCCACATCTTTCAGGCTGTTTGCCATCTCATCTTTTCGAAAAAATGACCATTGAATGCCTCTGATGAGCTAAAAAAATATAAAAGAAAATTTCACCACTTTCATTCCAATTTTAATAGAAATTAAATTGATTAAAAATTGTTTTAATCAATAAATTTAGTAGTTACTTAAATTTTATCCATTTTCTTCCTATACCTATAAGAATTAAAAAAAAAATTCTGCACCCCTCTATATTGGTTTTGAAAATTTTTATATATTCTTAACTTTTTAATCTAATACAATAAAATTTAAGAAAAAATTTTTTCCGCAATTTTTCGACTACTTACCATCTTTTTGTTTCAAAAAATGGAAAATGTGAAGCCTCTGAGCTGGAAAAACTTGAAAAAAAATAGTATATTGTGTGGCAAGTGCAAAATGGCCGCCATTACGCACATGCCACGCACTATTTTTTTTGTAACAAATGCCGAAAATGCTCTTTTTCTCGGCTCTGGTGCCGCCATTAAGTGGCGTAATTTTTTCACAGCTGACATGAGTGCCTAAAAAATCCGTAGGATTCGTGCGTAAAAACACACTTTAGGCACGCATGTCAGCAGTGAAAAAATCGGCAACTTTACGGCGGCTCAAGAGTGAAAAAAAAAACGAACTTTAGAGGCATGTGTTACAAAAAATATTTTTCTACACTGAATTTTATTGACTAAATTATTTTTCATCTGAGGAATTAAAAAAAAATTTCTCTTCGATTTAATTGGGTGAAAAAACAGTTTAAAAAATTGTATCCATAAAGTTTAACACCTCGAAAGAGCCTTTAATCGTGTTCAACAAAGAATTTGTTTTTAACAGCTTGTATAGATTTTATAATACATTTTTTTATTCGTAAAAATCACTGCTGGCCAACGAATTCACTGGGTAATAAAATTTTATCCGTGGCTTTTCTCTCTAGAACAGGATACCTACTTGAGATATATCGAGATGACTCGCGTCACTCGTCTTTTTATTCCATCCACTTTACTTCTTCTCCTTCGTCTCGCTTTCCTCACACTGAGCATCGATACATTGACCTCGTGAAGCCCGCAATCGTGCGATCGCCGTTTTTTATTATTTTCTTCCTTTTTTCCCTTCTTGTCGACACACTGCAACTAAGCATCAGACTTAGAGACAAGCCATAATGCAGTACAGAGGATGGAGTAGAACACGAAAATTAATGCAAGCAATAGCGATATACCTTATAGGTACCCATCGTTGCAAACATCCTCAATCCCCGGTCACAAGTCTCAAAAGGTCGCATATTAACTCGAGTAATAAATACCAGTAATTTTTCATCTTCCCGGCGCCGCTCTCATCCAAACACTTGAAACATCTGCACCTGAAAAACAAATTATTAATCAAATTTAAAATAACTCGAAGAATTTTTTTTTATCAAAAACAAATTGAGACGTGTGTTTCTTGCTTGGCAAATTTATTATCTGCAATAAAAATATACAGATTACAACTTGGTGGCCATCTGGACGAGCTCGCGATCTCTCCGACCCCTATTCATCTTGTATTAATCCACACATCGACCTCTGAATGAATCGATAAAGCGAGCCGCACACAGTTGAATATTATTCTCGCTTTGTGTTCCCTCTCTCGCGTTTCTGTCGAGTTCACACGGCTCTTCGGGAGGGATCAACGGTTCGGGCCAATAAAAATAATTGCAACAGCACGAAGAGACGCTCTAGGATGCCTATAAAACACCCATTGGCAATCGATAGTCGGCAAATAAAGCGGGCAATTAGTTTGAAGAAAAAAAAAATTTTTTCTCCTGTCGGTTTTTTTTTCTTTTAATTATTGTAAGGGGTCAGAGTATGCTGTGAATTAAGAAATAATGAAGTATCGGTTTCGAAACACACTTCAATGCACTTCAGTCCGTCGATGATCATTCCGGGTACTCTGTGGAGTAGCAAGAAAACGCAACGAAACGCGCGATTACAATCCAGTGGAATGCGCTTAGGAGGTTTCGAAAGGCTTCTCTTATATATTAACAGAGCTATGCACTCTCTAGTACTCGAACAAATGCTCACGCACGCTCAGAGGGAACTCACGTTAACACCATTCCTTTCTGATGGGCTTTTTTCCCCTCGAGGACGTGATTTTTTGCTGGATTTTACTTGCCAATATTAGCCAGGTGATTCTGCGCGTTTTTTAAAAAAAATTTCCAGGACATAACTGCCCCAAGGTGTCTAATAACAAATAACCTTGGACAAGATATCAATTTTCCGCGAAATATACGCGTGCAACACAGACTTTGCGTGTCTAAAACTAAAAGAGATCATATTGTCAAAAAGTTGAGAATATTTTACTTGATAATATCTTGATAAGGATATGAGTTGGACGGATTTTGTTAAGGATCTTTTTTGTAGCTGATAAAATTATCTACAAAAAAGAACTCTTGATAAAAATTTTTATTTTCAGTAGTTTTTAAGATATTGTAATTTAAAACAAAATAATTTTTCATGTACATTTGTTTTAGTGTTATACGACATTTTATTTTGTTCAATATCTAAATAAGGATGCGAGTCACACAAATTTTATCAATTACCTTTTTTGTAGCTAATAAAATTGTCTACAAAAAGGCTTCTTTACAAAAATTTCCATCTTCAGTAGTTTTAAAGATATTTTGATTTTAAGCAGCAAATTTTATATATTTACGCTCTTTTGGCTTTTGACTCGTGATATATGTTCGTGAGCAGTCTGTTTGATCTGTAAATAACTCAGTCAGGTTGTTGTGGTCTGATGCAGTTAAAAACCAATTGAAAACCTTCGAATCGATGATAAAAACAAGTCGAGTCTATTTTTGCTTTTAGTTCGGCAGATAAGTCTTCAGAGTTTCAGTTAAAAGTCATCTTGTAAGCATTGAAAAAAAAATTTTTTTTTTTTTCCAAATTAAATACAGTATAAGAATTTATATCATCCATTTTTATAATTTTAATCAACTTTTCCATGATTTTTATATTTTAAAAAAAAGTTGGATTAATTTTTTTCTGGGTTTTAAAAACTGTATAATAAATATTTTTTTTATTTACTTCTCACAGCAGAGTCATTACTTCCATGATGAAGTCTAAAAAAATTCGATCGATGCTGTTTTTGATGGTGTTTTTGGTGTGGAATCTGTTTGGAATAATTTCCGCTAGATCTACAAATTTCGACGATATGATAAGACCTTTCAACGACTGCGATGGATCACTTGTACTTCACAACGGTTTGAACAGATGTGAAATGAAGAAAGATACTGTCAATAGCGAGGACCAATTACGGTTTTAAATCCATAGAAAAATGGAAAAATGTGATAAAACAATATTCCAGTTGAATAAATAATTTTAACTGTATCGAATTTTTGAGAATTCAATTTTTTAAAAAATTATTTTCAATAGAAATCCACGGATAATATGATCATGTGTGTTTAGAGTGATTTTAGAGTGGGCTGTGTGACAGCAGAGGGTTATATACACGTTCTTACGTAGTATTATACATGTAGGAACTAAAACAAGACCGAAAGTCAAAACTGGATCGTTTAGTTGGGTCGGTTGGTATAGCTAATTAGAGGAATCCAAAGTTGGAGAGTGAAAGTATGCTTGGTTACCCGCAGTTTGATTAATAAAACTTGAAAACTTAGAAGGGTTCTCAGTATAAAATATGGCTTAAATATATATCCTTTCCTTATGTATCATAAACTCGTAAATTTATAGACAAAACTTTTTTCGACAACTTTTGCCGCTTGTTAAAAAAGAAAGTTGTACTTTATTTTATTTCTGTTTGTTAAATTTAGTTATATGTATGTATAAGAAAGTCCTAAATCTTTGTTGATGTAATAATTATGTGAAATCTGCATTATTTTTCGGCGAAATAATCATGAAATGTAGTATTCAATGCTATATGCTTAAGTACGATAATTTTCCTACAGTCAGTTTAGATTTCCAAAAACATCCAAACAAAATTTGCAACCCCCTGGCGTCATTTTAAAGGCCATTGCACACCCCCAAATCTCAAATTCATGGAAATAATAATGAAATATAGTGTTAAATGCTTTGCTTCACGATGATATTTTTTTTATAGTAGTTTAGACTCCCAAAATGCTACTAAAAAATCATGAACACCCTATAATGAAATATAGTGTTAAATGCTTTGCTTCACGATGATATTTTTTTTATAGTAGTTTAGACTCCCAAAATGCTACTAAAAAATCATGAACACCCTGGTGTTGTTTTGAACTATATCACAAAAAACAAAAAAATTCTATAAAATTAGTAGCTTGTCCAGCAAAACGCGCACCATGTTAGTATAATCAAAAAACAAAAAAATTCTATAAAATTAGTAGCTTGTCCAGCAAAACGCGCACCATGTTAGTATAATCTAGGGTGGCGTAAAAAAACCGACTATTTTGGTTTTTCAGGTGTCGTATAAAAAAAAATGGTTTATCATGTTTTAAAAGCCCTTTAAAAAAAATCACCCTCATACAAGCATTTTTACAGGCCAAAAGCGTTCAAATGAAATTGTAAATTATTTTTTTTTTACTGTTTTCACACCGTATTTTGTGACTATCAACATAAAAACGTTGTATTTTTTTATTTGCTGTATTTTGTCATGTATTTTGCGTGACTAAAAAATATCATGTTTTCATATTAATATTAAGAGGTGATTTCAAAAAAACTTTCATAATTCATTGTAGAACTTATTTATATTATATATATAAAAAGATTTACTATAGCAAAGAAAGAAAAAAAAACTTTTTACCATCACATTTTTGCTATTTTTTTGCAGATTTCAAAATTCGCGAGCGACCACTAAAAATGCTTGTATCGAGCTAATTACTTACAAAAACAAAAATAGGCAGTTTAAAAAAAAAATTTTTTTTCTACTCAACAATATAAGTGGATATACATTTTGCGAATGATGTAAAAATCTGTATTATTCTGCGCCTTATCTAGCGCAATCAATTTCACCTGTGCTCACTATACTGTCAGATTGGAATGCGCGGGCGTCACTGATAAGAAAACCGAGCAAAATATACATTGACTCACATATTCCACAAGTCAAGTTAACCGCAAAAGTCTCAACTTATTATGAAAACATGAAAACTGATTAGATTATACCGTGAAACACAGTGAAAAAAAAAATCTTTCAACATTGTATATAAGAGAAAACAATGTGTCTAACCTTTTGTTGGGTTTTTTTTGTTGCAGAAACTTCCTCAATGTCTTCTCGCGGCGATAAGAGGCTTCTAAAGAGTTAAGTATAGGTGCGAGACGTAAAAAACAGGCAAGATGTTGTCGGGAGGCAGAAAACGTCGAGCCTACAATGAGAAACTATTGCTCCTCGTACTTTGGAGTTTCCTCAATAGCGTGGTAGAACCGTTGCCTTCAAATCGACATCCACGAGCATCTTTAAATAACGGCGTTCTAAAAGACATCGAGAATCCGAGTGAATTGGCGTGGCAGGCAATGCAGCAAAAAGGTGACATTCAAAAAGGAGATGAATTTGATTCCTCCAACTTTCCACGTCGTCTAACTGCCAAAAGTATTTTTCAAGCACCCGTTCTGCAATGTGTGGAGGGTAACGCTGAAACAGAAAAAAACCGATGCCGTAAAATCGTTAAAACCGTTAATTTAAATCAATCGGCACATATAGCATTTATTGTCAACCGACTAAACGCAAAATTTCCTAAGCCACAATCATCACAATCTGCTGAGCCCTTTCAAGTCAACATTCCCTTTCCGCTGGACCCCGGTAGCCCGGGGGAATCAAACAGGCCATTTGATGTCCGAACTCAAGCCGAAAAAACGGAAAACACGTCGAAAAAAGAAGAAACACCTTCGCAAATCAAAACAAACGATCAAACATCGAATACAAAAATTTTAATTCCAACTAATTCAAGTTTCGAAAGCAAAAAAAGAGATCAGCCTGTTCTAGATACAGAACAACTTGTTCCAGTAATTGATTTTGTTGATGACAGTAATTCAAATGCTTCTGATATTGTGGACTATCAAATTCCCGTGCTGAATAAAACTGAAGCAAAAATAGTGGACCGTGGTGAGCTTGATGTTGAAGAAGATCTTGACGACGAACGACCTGCGACAACGAGGACACCGGGGGAAAACACGCGTAATGAATCGAGAACGCAGGAAACCATTAATGTCACTCATCCTCAGGACACTGTGACGGATTCAACGGTAGTTGAAGAGTCGAACGACTCGACTAGCCCAGCGAGCGATCAAGAGGACGCTGGGTCGGAAGAAGATGAACGAGAGGCGGCAAAAAACCGGGACATGAGCACCAAAGAAGATGAAGACATCGAGACTCAATCCGAGGACGAGTTTGACGACTTCACGGATGCCGAGGATGAGATTCTGAAGCCTAGCGAGGCCGGACTTGGTGTCACTGGGTCTCCCATACGCTTTCCCACCACCATCATGTTCACAGACACTAATGAGAGCTCTGCAGGGGGCAGAATATCGAGTCAAATCAGTATCAACGATGATTTTATTCGCGAAACAACAGTCATAGGCGTTAATATTAATAGCAATCTTAATAAATCCAAAGAATCTGATAGTAGCCTTCTTGAACCAACGAATAAAGATGATGACACTCCAATTACGGCAGAATCGAAAATTGACGTAGTAACAGTGTTTCCAACTGATGCAACCGATCCGAGCACGATTTTTATGGATGATGAACTGGAAACAAGCACGGATCGGGCACAAACTGAAGTATTAATCATTGAAACAACGACAGAAAGTGGTTTTGAGCGAGAAACGTTGCCTCCAGCAACCGAACCAACGTTTTTAACCACGTCAAAGAACATCAACCCGGTAGTTCGGATTGAAGAATCGTCCCCGGATGATGCTCCCGATTCTACTTATCCTCCATCATCCGATTCTAGCCGAATCATCTTTCGAGATGATGCCAACGGCAATCGAGGCTCTTCCAACGATACAGACAACGCGGAAATCATGGTTGCATCGTCGACCAATGCAGCAGCGACGATTGTACCTCGACGAGAGGTACCCGGAGAGCATTTCTCGCCATCTTTTTTGGTCAATAAAGTGAATGATCAAAAACGCAATGGTCCAAAAACTCCGGAAGCCACCGATCCACTGCCGATTTCCAATAACGAACGAGAGAAGTACAACTTTGAGCCGGATTCGCGGGTAATTATTAGTCCAGATCTGCATCGGATTGAGGAGAGTGATCCGGTAATTAAAACTATCGACGATCAGCGGAAAGAGTTGGAGAGGCCTCCAGATCGCGAGCAGAATTTCTTTCCAGAAAAGTTCGAGTCGATTTCGGACTCGATGCAAAATTACGTCCGGTTTCCCAGCTATGTCCGTTTAGAACCTCGACCAGGGTACGTTCGGTTTCCCGGAGAGGAGGCCAACAGCATTCATACTCGTGGCGACTTTAAGGACCAGTTTCGCCGGCCCTCTCAGGGAAATCGGAATCGGTCGAAAAACAGCGCGACCCGTCGCGATAGGACGGATCGACAGCAGAATCGGCCACGACCAGGAGGAGGAGGAGGCGATTCCAGGTTGAAAGGACGCGGATCGAAGTTAAAAAGAGTGTGGATCGGGATGCCGCTTATTAAGGATCCAAGTCTGCTTCAGGCTGATGGTGATAATTCTGCACCGGCCCACAGCAGATTGGCGTCGAGACGCGGTGCCGGTTTGCACAGGGAAACATCGCCCATTGATGGCGTCACGTCTTTCGTACCAAGTTCGCAGATTACAGGGTAAATCCTTGATACAGGACTTCTTGACGAATATAGACTCTTCTCTCTTGCGGTCGGCGGAAGACTGCGCAAGAGACGGTTGAGACCAAAGGATTCTCCTCGGAGAATTGCGGATTAAGTCGGGGTTTAATTGATGCAGGTTCTGGCGAAACCTTAGATTTGGCGCTGGTATAGAATTGCGGCTGAGATGGCAAAATTGCGCACGCGCACATATCAAGACTGACGCCATGGGTTGAGTCCTGAAGTTGCCGGCCATTACCAGCCCATCATCTTGCCAAATGGCGACACCCTTAAAATTCAGGATTGTTCGGGTGTATTTAGAGATGAATTGCTTTTTATTGTCACGCTGTTGTGGGGATATTTTTATCCAAATTTAAAATATGCTTCTCTCAGAATGTAACAAATTATTCTATAACGACAAAAAATTCCTTACGAATAAAAATGACTTGGTGAAAGTATTGTTAAAAAAAAATGTTTTTAGCTTTTTTTGTCGAGAATTTATTTGGATTATAAGAAAAAAATTTACTGGGATTAAAATAAATTTCGCAATTGTAAAAAAAAAAAAAAAAAAACAAGTTTTTTCACGTAATCTCTGAGAGAAGATCTTGAAGTGAGTGCATTGTGGTGTGCATTAATTGTTAAAAAATTTATAATTGAATGCTGATGTTTAATAAAATAATCGTCGATGTGAACTTGTATAATCTTTGAAGTATAGGAAAATTTGGACAACTTTCGCTTCACGAAAGTTAAATTTGTAGTTTTCTAAGACTTTTAAATGTCTATCGCGTGATTTAATCATGTATTTAATGAGAAGGAAAAAAAATTTTTCATTGAAAATTCATGAAAATCGGTTTATAGTACTCTCTTTGATATTACGGCCAGTAACTGTTACCGTCTATTCTACAGCGCACCCGTCATTGATTGACACACTGAAGCGAATTCCCCCTTATTTGTAATTCAGTATCTCATAATAATACATATCCAGTTGTATGTCGAATTGTGTAAATAATTAATTAATCGCCGTAAGAATGAGATGAAAAATTGTATATACTGCGTATTAACGATATTATTAATTGGTACATGTACGAAACAAAAAAAGAACAAAATATTAATTATTATTATTATATGTATCGAATCGTAACTGTGTCAAGTAATTATAGTATTATTTATAGCTAAATGCGTAAAACTTGCAAAACAGAAAAATAAACCAACTTGAGTAAATTAATAAATTTATCTTGAATCATGTAAATCGTACTCTTGTGAGAAAATGGTATTTACAGATTTTTGATCACAATGGAAAAAATTGATGAAAAAAAAAAAAAAAATTTACTGATCATCATACCTTATATTTTGTTAATATTTTTTACATCCTTTCATTTCATCAAGTATAAAACAATTTATTAATCTACATTATTATTTACATTCAGTTTTTATCAGAATTTTATTCGAAAAAAAAACTCAGTAAAAGAATTCCAGATTGATTGCGTTTTTTTTTTCTAAATCTGATTTCAAATCTGAGCCCAAAATTTTTTTTTTTTTGAATTTAATGTTCAATAAAAATAACAACGAAAAAAAATCGAAAGATTTTTCAGAATTGAAAAAAAAAAAAACAAATAAAAATTCTCTCTATAATTTGCAAAAAAATTTTGTATTTGATTAATCCTTGGAATAAAAAACAAATTTTTAAGTCATTTCAAGAAAGATAAATTAAATTAGTTGTTGAATATGTTGAAAAATCAAATTTTTGTTAAAAAAATTGTTTCTAAAATGTATGTATACTATTTTTATCAAATTAATTAGCGAGGATTAATTAGGAGATTTAATTCCTTTGAATCCTCGAGCTAGGACGAATTTTTCCGTTGATTCATCCCTCGTGGCATCAGGACGGGCTATTTTAATTTTATTATAAAATTTGCTTACATCTTGCTCAAATTTTGGCGAGTACTCTCCATCCCACAATTTAACAACTAGCGTTGCGCCGACTGTCGACACTTGAACAGCAAATTTCAAGACTGTGTAGGCAAGATCAATTATTCCAACGTGGTCGATTGCGCGAACTCCACTGGCATTTGGAGCCATGTCTGACAACACAACGTCAACAGTCGATCCATTTAATAATTCACGAAGTTTACTTTGAGCAGCTTCGGTCGTAAAATCAATGTTTCCAATAGTATCAACGCCCGCGATCGGGAATATGGGCAATCGATCAATCGCCAGGACTCTGCCGATCGGTTGATCTATGTCCTTGTTCGTGGCGTTGGTTAATTTAGCGGCTACTTGAGACCAACTTCCCGGAGCTGCGCCACAATCCACTACCACCATTCCTGGCAAGAGAACTTTAAATCTTTCATTTATCTCTAGGAGCTTAAATGCACTGCGACAACGATAATTCTCCTGTTTGGCTTTTTCAACGTATGGATCTTGAAGTTGCCGCACGAGCCATCGCTGGGAACTCGATGATCGACCTTTCAAATCATCGGGCATTTTTTTGTTGCACCTTGCTCGACATGAGTGAAAACTCCGTCTTGTACACTTGAAAATTTCCATTTTCCTGAAAAATAAAAATTTCTTTAATTAATCCATTAAAATGCAAATTTTTTCCACAATATTCAAATTAAACAAATTTTTTTTCTGTTTTTTTTTTTCAAGTTAGTTTATTTATCAATGCTGGATATCATTTTAATAGACGTTTTGATAAACAAATGTTTATGATGAAAGTAAATATTTATTAAAAAAATCTTAATTCACGATTTAAAAAAAAAATATTTTTTTAATTGATGTTTGTGGAGATGCGAGAAATAACGCGAAGTAAGAAAATAAATCGATCTTAATACTAATCCGATTAATTAAAATTTTCGCAGAGCGGATTTTGAGAAATTATAGAATTTTATGGCTCAATTCGCTTACAGTTTATTTTATAGGGAAAAGAGCAATTTGTATTGATATGCCGTGAGTTCTGGTGGAAAAAGTTGATTCACATGTTTTCGAGAGACTTTTCATGAATTTAGTTGAGAATTTTAACTTGACCTGGTCATCTTTTATGATATATGTGATTAGAAAAATATTTTCCAAAGTTCAAAGTGCGTTGAAAATGTCGTGAAAATAAGTGTTGGAAGACTAAATGTTACTGGCATTTCAATTCACGTTCATCAAGTCCAACGAAATACCGTTCGGTGAAAATAATAAAACAGTAGCTTCAAGATGCATTTAGTTACATTCTCCGGGCAGTTTTTAAATAAAATTAATAAATAAAAAGTTTCCTTCAAATATTCTTTATAGACTGAGTTGAATACATAAAATTACAGAGTGTATGTGGATTTTCAGTGACATCTAACATATTAAATTCAAAATATAATTTTAATTGATTAGAAAATTTTCGTCCGTAACTATTTCTGAAATGTTTTTCAAAAAGCCTATATTTTCAAACGTTTCAAAGATAAAATAGACCACATTTTTTAAAATTCGTCTTGGCCTCTGGTATTAGTGTCCTACGATATAAACATTTTTAGAAACACTCGAATAAATATGATAAGAAAAAAATGGAATAAATCAAACTCCTCGCGAAGCGCACATGTATGCACAGCTAGTTTTAAATACTATCTGTATTTAAAAAAAAATTATTAATATTAATTTTTAAGAAATTTGAGGTTAGAATCACAATTAGTGCTCTTAAAAATCCATAGACTATGAAAATTTGCAATTTTACTGAATTTTAATAAATTAATAATCTTACCTGAGTTTTAAAAAAATTTTCAAAACACTCAACAGTAGTAATTACTCATTTTTTCAGGATAATTACGGCAGATTTTTCTGTATCAAAACATTTGTCCTCCAGTTACCGACTGCGGAATCTCTCCAAGACAGCAGGAGACAGTCCATCTAAAAAGTTATCCTGGAACCATATTATTCCAAGTCTACCAATTTTGTTACTCGAAAATTCTAAAACATTTTTTTTCCTTTTGATAAAAAAACAAATGTTGTTTGCAAATTTTTCACAAAGTACACTTGCAATTTTTCAAAATATTTTTCACAAATCAAACTAATAAATAGAATTTAAATTCGCATGTTGGTAAACATGCCTTGGACGTGTGTGTATATAAAACCTTTTTCCGCAACTGTCCGCAGTTGTGCGCGTGCTCGGAATTAATCAGCTGATAAATACCGAGAGAGAGAGAGAGAGAGAGAGAGGATTGCTCACGAATTTTTCCGTCATGCGCGAAAATGGTCTCAAATGGCCTACTCACAAGCGACCAACTTTCGCGCAATATACCGGCATAGAATCACCCGAAAACTCGGTCAAATCCGTCGTCATCAAACTCGCGTGTGCATTCAATGACATGATTGAAAAATGAACTTGTCAACCGGAAGTGCGCGCAACGGCCTGCTGTACGCCGGCTTCAACCAGGACCAAGGTAAAAACCTCACGTTTGTTTACTCCATCTTCAACTAACACCCAAATACCCTGCGACAGGATGTTTCGCATGCGGCATGGAGAATGGCTATCGCGTCTACAACTGCGATCCACTCAAGGAAAAGGAGCGCCACGACTTCAATGACGGTGGTCTCGGCTACGTGGAGATGCTTTTTCGCTGCAACTACCTGGCTCTCATCGGCGGCGGTTCCAAGCCGGAATACCCAACAAACCGAGGTGATTTACAGGTTATGTTTTGCCCAACCGGTGCTAATTCTTTTCCTTTCCTTTCAGTCGTCATTTGGGATGACCTGAAGAAGCTGCCGGCAATCACGCTCGAGTTTAACGCGCCTGTGAAAGGTGTGAAGCTGCGTCGAGACCGGATTGTCGTGATTCTCGAGGGGGTCATTAAAGTTTACACGTTTACGCAGAATCCCGTGCAATTGCACGTCTTTGAGACGAATCCTAACCCGCGAGGCCTCTGCGTTCTCTGCCCCAACAGCGACAACTCGCTCCTTGCCTTTCCCGGCCGCAAAAACGGTCACGTTCAAGGTATGTCCGGCTACAAGTTCTCGTGAACGTATTTATGATAAATTCGCTGTTTCAGTTATCGACTTGGCAAATACTGAGAAACAACCTCTGAACATTGAAGCCCATGAAACGCCTCTGTCTTGTATCGCACTTAATCTTCAAGGCACCCGGTTGGCTACGGCTTCTGAGAAGGGCACGCTCATTCGCGTTTTCGACACGCAAACTGGCAATATGATCAACGAACTCCGGCGCGGCGCCAATCATGCGAATATTTATTGGTACGTGGTTGAAGAGGTGGGTTCTGTTATTTTAGATTGAGGAGTTTTTTTTTTGTTGTTGCAGTATTAATTTTAATCATGATTCTACGTGGCTGTGCGTCGCGAGTGATCATGGAACTGTTCATGTTTTTGCTGTGGAGGATCAGAAACTCAATCGACAATCAAGCTTGGCGTCTGCCACTTTTTTGCCTAAGTACTTTAGCTCCAGTTGGAGCTTTTGCAAGTTTCAGGTACCCGGTGGACCTCAGTGCATGTGCGCTTTTGGCACGAATAATAGTATTATAGGTGAGTTTCTGACTTGAGTGAAATTTAAAATGAAATTTTGAAGAGTGGATATGTTTATCCACTCTTCAAAAGAATTTTCAAGGAATTTTCAGGGTTCTAAAAAAGATTAAGGGTGAAAAATTGATTATTTATATTATTATTTTTGAGGTATTTTTTAAATTAAAATACAATATCTTGAAATCTAGGCAAGTTATACAAATTTTTTTATAAAATATTTTTTATAGGGAATTTTAAGGACTACAACAAAGATTCAGGGTCAAAATTGGATAACTTTTCTTGTTTTCGAGATATTTTCAAAATTCCAACGGCGTGTCGTCTGACTTTTTTTATGATTGAATTTCAATAGGTGATTCTGTTCGGAAATAACTACAAATCTCCGTGCGTTATTAAATTTTTGTACGAGACCTTTTTTATAGAGAATTTCAATTGCTATAAAAAGTGTTAAGAGTAAAAATTTCATAACTCTAATATTTGTTGAGATATTACTTGTACTTAATAGAAAATTTAAAATTTGTCTGATTTTTTTTTTATTTTTTCAAGATTATGATTAAATTGTTGATTTTGTTTTCCAGTGATTTGTGCTGACGGTAGTTACTACAAATTCGTGTTCAACAACAAAGGCGAGTGTTCCCGTGATTTTTACGCGCAGTTCCTCGAGATGACAGACGAAAAAATGTGACCTGGTGGGTGAACTCGCGCAAGGGCGAAACCGTGACAAAGATACTCGTCAGCCAAGTGTGTTGGCTGACATGTGGGACTGTGATGTGAGTAAATAATCTTCGACCATCGGTATTAATTAATCTGATGGTACGTGGACTCGAGGCGTACTCTGCTCGCGAGTATAAATCTGTTGAATATACTTAAATTTGTAATTAATTGACACAACTTGTGCAGGAGGTTATATCTGTTGGTTATTTCCTACTAAGACGATCGGGTAGTCTTTTATTAACATAAAAAGTACCTATAAAAATGTTAAAAGATTACGAGGGCCCTATTGCCGAAGTTCTTGTCCAAAAAAATATCATTTCAATCGCAAAAAACATTCAGAACGTGTACAAAAAAGTATTTGAAAATACTCATACGTTCTGTTTTCTCAATCGAACAACTATCGTAAAAATAAAATATAAATAGATAAATAATTAAAAAATTAATAATTTATTAAATATTCGTCACTATGCGTAGCTAAAGTTAAAAGGGCGTAGGTACTGCAGCATTAATTATAAATTACTATGACTTTCAAAAAAAATGAGTTTCGAGTCCACAGGGCCCGAGTAAAAATATTCAGGCGTCCACACTAGAGCGATGTGGTCTCCACAACGAAAAAGACGCGAAAATAGTCACCCAAAGGCTGTGGGCGCCTATATTGGCGCTTTTTTGGTTGTGGAGACCAGTACGCTCTAGTGTGGACGCCTCGAAAAGGTACCCACAATTTGGGGTATCGCCCACAGTAGTCACCTGCATGTTGTGGGCGCTACTATAGGCGCTAGGTAATCCACATAGCGCCAAAATTCATTTTAGCGCTAGTTTGGCGCTTTTTATGAAGCATGCTGAAATTTTCTAAGTCCGGTCTGGTCTTAGAAAATTTCAATCAACCCAATATTTTCTAAGTCCAAACTGGACAACATTGTGGACACCACTGAATATTTTTACTCGGGGGTGTATTAAAAAAAATCTGAACTAGCTACATCTTAGTATTATTTATATTTATATATAAAACAATTTTTTTTTGTTTTTTTGTTGAACCTTTTAAACTATTAATGGTTTTTTGGAACTGACATTTTTTTAAATATCTCGAAAACGAGACAAAATATGGAAAAAGTTCGCTTCACTTTTTTTGTAGGAAATAAAAGTTCCTATTTTTTAACTATTATAACATTTTTTATTATTTTATTTATTTATCGAGTTATCGATGAAAAACAAAACAAAAATTACGAACACTTGAAGATTTTTAAGAGATACCAAAAATATTTGACGGAAAAAAAGAAAATTCTTCATAAATCATTGATAAAAACATTGTTAAAGTTGATTCAACTCACAAACGGAGAAGAAAATTATTTTTCGCTGGTGTAATATAGGTTGTTTTATCTAAAAAACGTTGAAGTATTCGTAACAACTCATTTATACGCTCTTTTGGCTTTAGTAAAGCAATTTTAAGATTTTTGAATCGTCTAAAAATTTATTATTTCATCGAAATAATAAAAACAATCTACCCTTTTGGCTTTAGCAGCGCTACATATTTATATTTTTAATTTTTCCAAAGTTGAGCTTAGAATCTCAAATTTCTGTTAACGAGAAAAAAAATCATTGAACAAATTATACCGCGTAAATTAAATTCGTATAAATACACATTAAAACAAAAATATACTGTAATATATTGCAAGATTTTTATCTAATTAATATCATCATCTTAAAAAAAATTAAAATTTACATCGCGATGTCGTGATCAGACATTAAAAAATTTTCTTTTTTCTCTCGTGTGCTTGTAGAACAGTTTTTTTTTTTCTTCATTTTCCAGCTTTTTCCCCTCTTGATCGTCAATACCGTGGGAACAGTGTGTGAAAATTAAAATCATTGCAGACTCATTGTAAGCTTTATTCATAGATTTATCGCACACTCATTATACACATGAAAAGAAAAGACTATTCTATTGATTAGGGCTGTTACCGTAAATTTATCAATTTAATTACGATACATATATTGCCCGAAAAGAGAGAGAGAGAGAGAGAGAGAGAGAGAGAGAGTGATAGATACGTGTACATTGTTCCGCAAAAAAATTATAAACAATGCAAAGAAAAAAAAAAATAAAATTTGGCTGATGATATATCGCAATTTTTTCATGAACAGAAAAAAAATTATTAAATGTTGTTACACAATTGTATATATAAATAATTAGTATATATATAATATATATATATATTTTTATTTATTTATCGAGTTATCGATGAAAAACAAAACAAAAATTACGAACACTTGAAGATTTTTAAGAGATACCAAAAATATTTGACGGAAAAAAAGAAAATTCTTCATAAATCATTGATAAAAACATTGTTAAAGTTGATTCAACTCACAAACGGAGAAGAAAATTATTTTTCGCTGGTGTAATATAGGTTGTTTTATCTAAAAAACGTTGAAGTATTCGTAACAACTCATTTATACGCTCTTTTGGCTTTAGTAAAGCAATTTTAAGATTTTTGAATCGTCTAAAAATTTATTATTTCATCGAAATAATAAAAACAATCTACCCTTTTGGCTTTAGCAGCGCTACATATTTATATTTTTAATTTTTCCAAAGTTGAGCTTAGAATCTCAAATTTCTGTTAACGAGAAAAAAAATCATTGAACAAATTATACCGCGTAAATTAAATTCGTATAAATACACATTAAAACAAAAATATACTGTAATATATTGCAAGATTTTTATCTAATTAATATCATCATCTTAAAAAAAATTAAAATTTACATCGCGATGTCGTGATCAGACATTAAAAAATTTTCTTTTTTCTCTCGTGTGCTTGTAGAACAGTTTTTTTTTTTCTTCATTTTCCAGCTTTTTCCCCTCTTGATCGTCAATACCGTGGGAACAGTGTGTGAAAATTAAAATCATTGCAGACTCATTGTAAGCTTTATTCATAGATTTATCGCACACTCATTATACACATGAAAAGAAAAGACTATTCTATTGATTAGGGCTGTTACCGTAAATTTATCAATTTAATTACGATACATATATTGCCCGAAAAGAGAGAGAGAGAGAGAGAGAGAGAGAGAGAGAGTGATAGATACGTGTACATTGTTCCGCAAAAAAATTATAAACAATGCAAAGAAAAAAAAAAATAAAATTTGGCTGATGATATATCGCAATTTTTTCATGAACAGAAAAAAAATTATTAAATGTTGTTACACAATTGTATATATAAATAATTAGTATATATATAATATATATATATAAATACGTAGATATATATTAATCTTAGAATTATATTTATGATTTAAGTGAAAAACATTCTTAAATCTATAAATTATTTCATAAAGAACACATTTGCTTATTTTTCTTTTTTTTTGTCCAATAAAACAACACATTATTATAATTGACATTTATCGCAGATCAGTGTTAAATACTTAAATCAATAAAAGAAAAAAAAAATTGAAGAAAGCTCAGATATGGCGTTTGTAATGGGGAAAAAGGTAAGTTTGTGCTTTATATAATTGTATTTGCGTATCAAAGATTATTTTTAATTAATTAATTGATTAGTTATGATGTTAATTAATAAATTAATTAATTACATGTGCCAACTGCTTATTGATATCACGTTTGTTTTATTTTTGTATTATGTAAAATAGTTTGCCAATTATATGTTTTAGGTCTTACTTTTCAGAAAATTTTACTGCCACTGAAGGATCATGAATGTCACCATATTTATGCTGCTTTTGAAATCTCCTGGATTTTTTTTTTTGCGGTTTCAGGTGAAACACTCGGTTTTTTCTTGATTTAATTTGATATATCTTGATGATTGTAGATTAGGGTGGCGCAAAAAGCAGACAATTTCGGTTTTTCGGGTCTTGTATAAAAAAAAAAATTGTTCACAATCACATTTTGACGATTTTTGCAGATTTCAAACACGATAAACATCTCTCTTAAAATATGATAAACTACGTTTTTTTGATAGGAGAGCCGAAAAACAAAAATGGTCGGTTTTTTTTTTGCGTCACCCCATTGTGAACATTTCATGTCACTAATGCCAAAAATGCGTATGGAATAGATATTTTTTTCTTTTTGTTTCGATAACTCTGTAAATAATCGAGATAATTAACAAAATATTATTAGTTGGATATCTATCTTAAGTTAAATGATAAGAAATTTAATTGCCTACGAAAAATGCAGAATATATTTTTCTGGTATTTTGCTCTGTTTTCCAGATATTTTGAAAAATAAGAAATTAAAAAAAAAAACCAAAATTTTTCGAAAACTGAGAAAGATATGAAAAAAATTATTTCACGTATTTTGTAAGATATTTGATCTCTAATTATGTAGGTATAACATTTTTTGCTATCATGAATATTTACAGAGTTATCGCCAAAATAAAAAAAAATCATGAAAACAAAATTTGAAATGCAAGAAACGAGATGAAAAAATTTTCAACTCAATTAAAAGTCTTTTCAAAATGTCTTGACACGCTTTTTAAGCTTTAATGCCGCAATTTATTTGATGAGATTGTGTAAAACCGATTATCGTGAAATCAACGGGAGATGGTGAATTCTCACTTAGGACCTTTTCTATGTATTTTTTTATTAGCTACAAAAAAGGTCCTATCATTAAATCTCGTATTTTTCACAGTTTTTCCGATATTCTTCATTTTCCATGACACTCGCCGGAGAATTTCACAAAATTTGCCGAAATAAACTTTTTTCTCTACTCTCATTTACTTTTTGATATTAAAAATAAAAAATTTTCAAGTAAAACTTTTTATTAATAATCAAAATAAAAAATAAATTACTAAAATTTCTGAAAAAAATCAAAAATTTCTTTTTTTTCGTCTAAAAATTTTTTTTATCGCCTGTAAATAATCAAAATATCGAAAAACAACTGGAAGATCATAAAAATCCACTTGGGAAATCAATGAACCAAGGCTCTAACCATTGCGCTTAAACCTCATAGGGAATTTGAGTTCCGGAGTGAAGACGCACCTTTCCATTGCTCGTGCCCTCGCCAGGAGTCAGAGCATATTTGCTCTTCTTCACGCTGTGAATCTCGTGAGTGATTCCACATTTTTTCACTTCCAAACTCTTGTAAGTACTGTAGACAACAAACCAAATGTACAGGCACACTGTGATGCCGACAATCACAACGATTCCTGCAAGAAAAAACCATAGATAATTTTTTTTTTCCACAGCCAAATCGCTCAGTCTACTTACGCTCAATCACACCGGCATTGCCACCGAGGATTGCGATAAAGGGGCAGTCCTGATCGACGAGAAACAGCGACAGAAACATCGCGACGATCGTCGTCATCATCACCATCATCCATGGCGCCATGAAGTGCCGATTATTCTGCAAGTAAGTCCGGTTAATTTTGTGCTTTTTTGCGAGGGGGAAATTCGGCGTACTATGAGCACTCCGTAGAGCAACAGCATCGTCGACGTAAAGTGAATGACTGAGATGACTAAACCGCAATACATGGAGTAAACTTTTTCTGCGGAATTAAATTATTTTTATGTTTATCCTCCTGGGGTTTCATGAATTTTACTTCAAACCTGTGGCATTGTGGTGGGCAATATCCATCCTCTTGGTGTTTTGGTGCATCGACGACATTTCCTCGAGGGCCTCGCGTTCTAACGCGTCCTCAGAGTCTCTCGCAACCATTTCCTGAATGTCCATCGCGTGGGCCAAGGCCAGTAGGAAGAAAGTCATGATAATTCCAGATATAAACTGAGAAGAAAAAATTTTTTTTTCAGTAAAAATGAATTTTTTTCACCGATAAAACAAAGTTTTTTTCTTTACTAGTTGGAGAATTGCGATGAGAACGGTGCCCTGCTTCAGGTTGAAGCAATGCAGAAAATTTTTCAACAGTCCAAACCGCATTTTGGGCAGTTTATTTCACAGTTCTATAAAAAAAAAGTTTAAGTTTTGAACAGAAAAAAAATTTTTTGATTGATGGAAGAATTTTTTTGAGTTGAATATTGTACTTACAAAATTTTTTTGTTGTCTATTTATACGTATTACGCGGTGGAATTCTTCGTAGTTGACCTGTCGACAATCAATACACCGTGTTGGATGTCAGGACAATATATTTTACCGGAGTCGGATAATTTTAATGAAAGTTTGTCAACTTTTAGAGTTGAGTGATTTCACTTTTCTTTGCTGAGTCGTCACTGATGTGAACGATATTGCAAATTTTATTGGGATTATTTTTAGCCACGAGCAAAATGTCGACGACCGATACGATGACACTCACCGGCAACCCCGCACGAATCATCCCCCGGAGGTTCACAGTGTCATGCGCTCTGACTTCAATCCAATACCACCCGCGGTTCAAACCAATTAAATATTAATAAAATTTTCTTTTTGAAACTCCTGTGTTAATCTCCACCACTAATAATCCACGCAAAAAATTAAAAACCTAATGATTATTAAAAAAAAAATCATCATATCCCTGAATGTTCAATGAAACACTTGAAAAAAATTCATTTCTTCAAGAAAAGAAAATTATTAAATGCATAAAAAATTTTTAAAGCATTAAAAAAAATATTTAATTAAAAAAACTCAAGTTTTCAAATGATTAATAAAAAATTTTTTTTTCCAAAAATGAATCTCCATCACTGATAATCCACGCAAAAAATTAAAAATCTAATGATTATTAAAAAATAATCATATCCAAAATAGATTTTTTCAAAGGAAAAAAATTTTTAAAGACTAAAAAAAATGTCTAATTAAATGAATGCAAGTTTTTAAATGATTAAATAAAACATTTTTACTAAAAATAAATGGAAAAAAATGTTTTTTTGAAGGAATATTTTGATTTTAGTCTATGATTAAATTTTTTTTCGCCTGAAATTTTTAGAATTTGAAGAAATTTTAACGACTAAAATGTTAGAAATACGCAAGATGTTGATTCGATTGTTTGGAATTGATGTTCGTGTAGTCATAGAAACGTATTTGACATATAAGTAATAAGGTTTCAGTGGTTTTTTCTGTTGCTGCAGACTGAAAGACGGTTAAGAAGATCGCTGAGGAAATATTTCAAGTGGAAAACGGAGAAAAAGTGTTGATGAGATGGATCGAAGAGAGCAGCGAGTTGGTTTGGGCGTGGGAGCTTTCCACAATCCGCCTCGAGTGCAGTACAGTGACGAAACTCGCAATCTCATAAAAAGTAAAAATTTAAAAATCAAACACAAACTATATCTGATTAAAAAAACTCTGTAATATTTTTCAGTGCTGATGGAGGAGTCGAAATTGTCTATGATGCAGCGAAAGTCGATTCAAAACGTCGTAGACAGAGGTGAACCTCTGCCACCACCCTCACGGGCCACTTCGGCCACGGTTCACAGTTTGAGGGTTAGAAAATGCCGGAAAAATATAAATATATAAATTTAATAAAAATATATTGTCACAGAAAGCGCCTCATCCTCTCTACTGGAAAAAACGATCACAAGAAGCAATTTTAAACAGTGGAGCATATGAAAGAGAACAGTATCGACGGATCACACCTTTGCGTATGCAAAACAATTTTTTTTCCACATATAATAACATGATTCGTAAAAAGTTCATCGCTGCAGAGGAGTTTTATATTTATTATAAGAGTTTTATTTCGTTAATATCTCGATGGCTATGACAGTTACAAATTTTTTGTACAGAATCTTTTTTGTAGAGAATTTTATAAGCTTTAAAAAAGATTATGGTTAAAAATTTCGTAAATTCAATAATTATCGAGATATCTTAAAAACAAAACGGATATGTTTATATAGAGAGTTGATTATTTTTTTTTAGTGAATCAGGAGAAGCAAAAACGTCATTTAGCCTGCATGATGGCCTATGGTAAGAACATGCCAGAGACGCCGCACGGTTCGAAAATACAAGAACATGTCATGAAAACACCCATAACACGAGAGGATGTGGATCCTTTGCAAGACCGTGAGTATAAATGATTTTAGTGTAAATATAATTTCATGTATTTTTCTCATGGCAATTGATTGTCACAAATTAGCCTTAATTTTTTCTCAAGTTCACGTCTCCTATTTCATATAAAATTATTATTCTACAGTTGTCCTGGGCATTCGCGAGCGTATCGAGTTTCTGAAAGACATGGAAAACCTCGGTCTTGGCAAGAAATACCGGCCGATTATCCATCAAGAGATTGCCGAGAAGATCAGGATAATCGAGGCCATTGACAGCCGGAAGTCGGGAGAAATTGAGAGGCAATTTGGAGGATTAAAGTATGAACGACCCCCGCCCAAACTCCTTCCCATGGGAGAACTTGACGACGAGTCATAAAAGACGTGACTCTGAATTACATCCATTATCGACATATTTCCTCGAATATTTCATCAATGCTCATAGTTACGATTCCTTTGTATAGAACCTTTTTTATAGGGAATTTTCAGAGCTATAAAAACGATCTCTAACAAAATTTCTAAAATTCTGACCGTTTCTGAGATATTTATAAAAAAAAACCCGCGCAACCAGCGGGTCCCATTCTATCTATGTCCAGTGGCTAAAGAAAAAAATTTTTTTTTTCCCGAATATGTCGTAAATGAAGAGAGTTCCAAAATTTTTGTATACAACCTTTTTTATAAGTATTGAAATTTTCTGTAAAAAGTTTGGTATAAAATTATTTGAGAATCAAAGGGTTTTCGAGGTATTTGTAGTAGAAAACGATGGAGAATTTCATTTCATCGGGTTAACTACTTGCGCTTGGCAATAAAACAACTGGCTACTGAGATACCGAGTCGATACATTAATTTGACCCCTCGAAAGTCGGTTGAATGGGAGTGTGTGGCCTTTGCTTACGATAGCCACATTTAAACAATTGTATGTTGCGCACGCCGACAGGCGGCGTTGGCGCGGATATTCAAGCGCTTTGCGGCTTCCGATACGCACAGCATTGCGGGAGTGAGAGACGGATCGGCGAGAACTGGTTTAGAGTGGGCTCCATCGTGGTGCTTGTCAGTTGGTCACGACCAAGAACGTTTCTCTGCCAGGCACGAGCAGTCACACGCCACGCGGCAATGGCGTACGACGTGCCGTTGCTTTTCCAACCACCGCATCTGTTCCCACACGAACAACCCGTCCAGCCAACAAAGTCGCGTGTCACTAAATGAAACGATTCCACTTGAACCCGCTAAATCGTGTTGTTGTCAATTATTCCGGGTTCTATTAAATTGTCTTGTTGAAAGTGAGAACAAGGTGGCCATCGGGTGAAAAACCAACTGGTTGTGTGAGAGTACTTTTTAAGTCAATATGGCGTCCACCGATCTGTCGTCCGGTAAGTAATTACTCGATACCTGTCATTTCTCACTTATTATTTATTCCACCTTTTTATATATTTTTTCATCACATTTCAATTTGCATCGTCAACATTGACGTCGATTTTTTTTTTTTTTTTGGTTTTTCGGAAATATCTTGAAAATCGGCAGAGTTACGAGAATTTTATATAGAATCTTTTTTATAGATCTTGAAATTTTCTACAAAAAAGGTTATACACTTATATCTTGTATGATGTTTTGTTTTCAAGATATTTGAGGTTAAAAAAATTTTTTTGATTTGTTTCATCATACATATATATTGAAAAGTATTTGTTTTTTTAGCAGAATTATTTTTGTTTTATTTTTGAAATTTTTTTTATGTGATTTTTGTCATTAATTAATTTTTTACTGATAATTTTGTTTATTTTTTTTATGTTTACATTGAATTATGCAGATATTGTGTAATTTCACGCTGAATTAATTTGAAACAATTGGGAAATGAATTTTTTTCAACTGTAATTTTCTGAAACAGAGAATCGCAATGCTCTGAAATTGTTCGTTTTGTAAATTTCGTGGCATAGTTTACCGTTAGATAGTCAAGATAATAATATAAATTGTGTGTTTTTTTGCATTGTTCCCTTTGTCTTTGGTTTGCGTGTTATTCAGCTTTTTCGATGACAATTCCGTGTGATTTACTAATTTATTTTTTATTACCAGGCTCGATACCGCCATTTTACCGTGAAGTACACGAGAAGATATGCTCACCCACGAGTGGAAATGTCGAACGGGAAGTCTTTAAATCTCTCCTCGTCAAGTCGCAATTGACAAGCCCGATACTCAGCCAGGTGAGTGGCAACTCTCCACGTTATTTCTCACGATTTTCAACCGGATGCATGACCCTACAGTATGTGCAGCATTCCGAAAGGGTCACTATCCTTCTAATTATCACACATCATTGTTGATCTTTAGACTAGAAGATTTCATCCGACCTTCGACACTTTTTTCTTCTAATAGTGCCATCATTATTTTTTAATATGCGTGTGTGTATCAGTTTGTTTTTCATCACAAACCAGTTTATAAATAATCTATAGTCATAATTGTTGATGAGACTTGAAGCATTTCAATCGTGCAAGAATTTTTATTAGAATCTGAAATTTTTAATTTTGTTTTTTTACTAATACATACCTCGAAAACTATTACTATATTATGAAGTTTTCACATATCATCTTTTTGATAGAAAATTTCATTATCTATGTAAAAGATTCTCAGAAAATTTTACGTAAATACAGTAGTTCTTGGATATTCACAAAAAATGAAATTATTCTTTGAAAAAATTTTTGTTTTGCATCATATCTGTGTAATCGTTGTGATTGTAAAATTTTTTCTTGTGATAGTTTTTCAAGAGAATTTTATCAGCTACAAAATAGGATTGAGTGCAATAATTTTCGAGATATTTGCAAAAGAAAATGCGCTCGCTACACCTCATTTCACCGCGATCTCTCGTTTTTCTAGAAATTCAAATATCTTTTAGTATAATCACACGCTATACACTTACAACCAACGTCGATTAACATACCTGAACGTTTCTTTCCTTTCTCTTCTCATCACTATATGGTCGCGTCCCCTTTATGTTTGTATATTTTCCTCGCGAATAAATTCTCTGACCGTATATATGGGGTATGTATATTTGAAGGCCGGGAAATATTGCACTGCAGGATGTTTTTAAATCTCTTTGAAAATGATTTCGAGACAACGCGGTACTCTTAAGAGAGTATACAACAATATCGAAAATATGTGTTATCAGACGCGGAAACGCCTCTTCACGCTGTGACACGTGGCATATGATAATTACCCCTGTTGCACAACATCAACAACCGATACGAAATGAAAAAAATTAATAAAAAAAATACCTTCTAAAAATAGTGTTCCCGATTATCTTATTGAGAAATATACTTATAAAGGAAATGAATCATCAAAACATTGTTGAATGTCATAAAAATCAATGAAAACCTGTGATTTACAAACGGAAAAATTCCTCATTCTATGCGTGAAGCTTTCAAAAAATTATATAAGCCATTTATTAAATATTATCTCTGACGTATAAAAAAAAAAACAAATTAAAATTAAAATATCACCGTAGAACAAACAAAATAATTTTTCCAACCGTTTTTCTTTACCTTGACCTGTTCAAATCGCAGATTAAATTTTTGAAGTGCTACTTACGAACCGATTTACATGAAATTTGAAATATAAGTATTAGGATGACGCAAAAAACTGACTATTTTTGCTTTTTTTGGGTTTTGTATCAACAAATCATAGTTCATTATGTTTCAAGTGCCCTCTAAAAAATTCAGCCTGATACAAGTATTTTCAGAGGTCACTCACGAATTTTTTAATTTGAAAATAGTCAATATGCGATTGTAGAAATAGTACATTGTTCCCCAAGGGAGCAAAAGAAGTCATTTCGAGCCGAAGGCGAGGACAGGAATTGACGGTCAAAATAATCTCTTTTGCATCCCGAGGCAAACATAATATTTTTCCTTATTACGTACCACCTTTTGTGACTATCAACATTAAAACGTTATATTTTTTCATTTTCTTTATTTTGTGAAGTACTTTGCGTCACAAAAAAACTAAGTGTTAGTATTATTATTAAAATGTCGCTCAAAGACATCGAAATCAATGTATGTGAAAACCTTCAAAATTCATAGATGACTCCTAAAATTAATTTTAGGCTTTATTTAACAATATATTTAATAATAATAAGCAATAAGAGAACAATTTTTTACAATTACGAAAAAATGCGACAAAAAGGCTCATCGGTTCTATTTTTCAAAATAAATTTTTAATATTTAGACATGCCTCAAATTTCTGATTTTAATGCTTATTATTTTGTCATTTCATACATCATTTACCTTTGTTAAATGAAACCGTTTATATAAAATCTTTTATCTTTTTTATTTTTAAGTATTTACAGAAAATATCGAAAATGATAAATTGTATTAAAAAATTTTATTTCACATATTTTCACTAATATAATCAAGTAAAAAAAACTCCTAGTCTGCTGCGCCATTGATTTAATGCATCAAAAATTGTCTCGCAAAATTTTATTGATTGGTCTTCATTTAGAGTACATATGTACGAATGATGCTTGATCGACGATATAGGTTGAATGACACCCGATGAGGTCGCGAGAAAAGTGACTCGTCGACTTAATCTTTCAAGCAACAAAAAAAAAAAAGCATTCGAGACAGAAAAAAAGAAGAGAGGTAATAAAAAAATTGAAAGGAAGACTGTCGTTAGATGTGATGCTTCTTCCTGCTTAATTTCTGCTGATGTCTTTCAGCGTTGCGCTGAAAGTCGCATCGCAATCATCAGACATTTGCACAGTTGAATAAAGATAACGAGATTACAAAAAATATTAATTATGGAAAATTACTCGTCAATGACATTTAGTTGCACGATGAATATTTATTGCTACATATTAAGCATTGATAAAACTTGACTCGTAATTTTATTCTACTGTATACAGCTTCTGCAAGTGATAGCTTGTCCAATATACTCTACTGCCGGATGCTCTCAGGGTACATACGGAGAGTGATAGCCTAATCACATTGCCAACTCACTCAAACGCGCGTTGTTTAGCCCCTCGATGTTATTTAATGACAGTGGAGCCTTGTTCTAAAGGAATCTTTAATGTGATAATTGTTAAAAAAAAAATTTTTCTCTCGTTATTTATAGATATGGGAGCTGGTCGACACCAAAACTGGCTACCTTAGTCGCAGTGGACTTTACAAGGGACTTGCTCTCGTGGCCTTTGCCCAGCAGGGCAAACAACCGAGTGACAAACTTCTGGAAACGACCGACTCGCAAGGTACTATATAATATTTTTAATTTTTCGATAACTCTGTAAATAAGCGAGATAATGAAAAATTTTATAAGTAATAAATGATAAGAAATTAAATTATCTATAAAAAATGACGAATAAAATTTTACGATATTTTGCTTGGTTTTAGAGATATTTTGAAAAATAATAATTTTCAAAAATTTATAATATCTTAGAAACGAAGGGTAATATCACAAAATTTATTCAACGTTTTTTATGGAAAGTTTCAATCTAAATCATTTATTATCAATGACATTTTCTGTTATCTTGCTTATTTACCGAGTTATCATCAAAAAAGTAAAACAAAATCGAAAAAAGTATGATTTTCCGAGAGGTCTTCTTTAGAAAATTTACGGTTAGTTTGTTTAATTTAATTTTTTTTAATTTTCAGAGCTTCCGGTACCTGTTTTAGGTGATTTATCCGAAGTTACTCTTTTAGCTGCCAGGCTGCACAAGGGAAACAACCCCGCAACACTGAATCTCACTTACTCTGACATTTGTTCGTTGGATTCTATCGAGGTAAACCTCGTACCTGAACGAAAGGGAATCTTTCTAAAGCATGTGGAGTATCAGGTAACAAGTAAGGTTAGTATTTTTTAACTTTGACAATTTTTTTTGGTTTCAATTTACAACAATTTTCGCAATATTTTACGGTTTTGAGAATATTTGGATACCTACACGTGAAGGTTGGAAAATTTTTACTTAAAACCATTTTTGTAGCTAATAGAATTCTCTACAAAAAGTATTCTGAATAAAAAATTCAAGTTGTAGAATTTCCAAACAGTCTGTGATAATAAAACATCACTTTTTTATCGTTGTTGAATTTTCGAAATATTTTCATTTTTAGAGATATCTCACAACCCATGAGGTTTTAAGAAATGAAGAAATCTTGTAACTTGTATTGATTTCAAGATATTCGAAGTCAAATACTGAGATCTTTTGGTTTAATTATCTAGATCCTGGATTTATGAGTTGAGAAATACTCTTCTTTATTGAATGAGTGTTAATTAAATCTTCAGACGTGTTTTTTTACTGTTGAATTCCTTTTTTGCATCATTCATCTTCGCTATTTCATGACGTAACTGCTCTGTATGACAGAGTGCGGTGCGACCTCCGACTTGTAATGTAATGCTTGATCAATGACTAAGTACTTGCGGGGTATTTGTACTGAGATATATCTTGACTAAAAGTTGAATTATGCATAAATAACATCAAATAAATATTTTTGAACCTTCATTAGTTTTTTAGATATTATCATTTTTTTTGTGGAAATTTTCATTTTTCAAAATATCTCCAAAATGGCGCAAAGTTCGAAAAAATTATATTCAACCTTTTTTATAGAGAATTTAATTTTTAAGAATTTTGTTTATATGACATTTGTCACTATCTTGCTTAGTTACCGAGTTATTGTTGAAAAATTCAAAAAATCATGAAAGTTCAAGAAAAAAAAAACAAAGTAGTTGTTATTTTGAATTAATTTGTCGATAAAATATATGTAATAAGAAAATTATACGTTTTTTTTCATGGTTGGTGCTAATTTTTTAATTTTTAGGCCTTCAATTCCGTGGTTCACCGGAGGTACAGTGATTTCGTATCACTGCACGAACTGTTGCTCGCCAGATTTCCATACAGGCTCATACCAAAGCTGCCACCGAAGAAAATTGTTGGAGGTAAGCCCTGCAAAAATTGATAATTTATCTGTTAAAAGAGTAAAAAGTTTTTTTTTCTTCTCAGCGGACTCACAGTTCCTCGAAGAACGTCGCCGTTCCTTGCTGCGCTTTTTAACGCTCATAGCGCGTCATCCGATCCTACGCAAGGATGGTATCGTGCAGTTTTTCTTCACCTACATGGGCGAGGAGACGCAGCACAAAATCCGCGAAGTATTTCGACGTGTTCCGGACGAATTTGCCACATCGGAGTTGTCTTCGCGCGCAAAGGAACTCGTGCCGCCGGAGACTCTGACTGAATTTGCCAACAGTCGCGATCAGATTCGCGTGATTTTGTACGGCATTTCCCGGCTCAAGAGCATCGCCGATGGCCTGGCTATTCGATCGCACTCCTACGCGGCCGACATGGCCGAACTTGGGACTCAATTGAACAATCTGGCAAATGAACCGCACGGCAACAGTTGCTGGGCTAGTGGCGGTTCTACCATATGGCAGGATATGAAAAAAGGCTTCCACATCATTGCCAAGTATTCCTTTTTCTATCTATAAACACTAGGGTGGCGTACGAAATCGTTTATTTTAGTTATTTTGGGTCTTGTATCAAAAAGGTCATGTTTGCAGATTTGAAAATTCGTAATCGATCTCTGAAAATGCTTGTATCGGGCTGATATTTTTTTGGGTTTTTTACACTTAAACAAAAATAGCCGGTTTTTTTTTTTGCGTTAATCCTATTGTGAATATTTCGTGCCACTATATAATTCCAGAAAAGTGTAGAGAATATATATTTTCTTCTTTTTGTTTCGATAACTCTGTGAATAATCGAGATAAATTTTATTGCCTACAAAAAAATGTAGAATATATTTCTCTGATATTTTGCTCTGTTTTCAAGATATTTGGGAAAATGAGAAATTTTTAAAAACCAAAATTTTTCGGAAAATATTTGGTCTCAAACTATGTAATTGTAACATTTTTTTTTATCATGCATATTAACATAAGTATCGGCAAAATCGAAAAAAATCATAAAAACGAAACTTGAAAAACGAGAAACATTTTTAATTTAACAATAAACAATTTTTAACTTAACTAGAAAATCCTTAATCTTGAGACGTTTTGACACGCCTTTTGGAAGGGCCATTTTTTTATGAACCTCTGAAAACGCGATAAACTATGATCTTTTGATACAACACCCAAAAAACAAAAATAGTCGGTTTTTTGCACCAATAAATACTTTACAAACTTGAAAATTAATCGAAAAATGTTTTTTTCCTCCAGGGAATTTAATTTATTATCATCGCGAGCACTGCAGCAGGCTGTGCGCGAGGAAACCATGCTCTGTGAGCGGCTCAACCTCCTGCTTGATGTCCTGGTAGCTCACAGGACTCTCTGCGAGCGCCATGAGCGAGGAGTCAGTGCGGATCATCAACGCGCATTGTCCACGATGCTCGCACTGAAAAAACGACAGATGCAGGGCGTCATTCGTGGAACTGATGTGAGAACGCGAACAAATTTTGTCATTCGTATTCGAGTTTCTATGCGATATAATGCAAGAAATTTGTTTTTAAAAAAAAATTTATATTGATAAAAAAAGAGTTTGAACTTGATTTTCAAACGGATTAAAAATTATTATCTCTTTTTTTATTTTTAGGCAGATACTGTGGAGTATTTAGAGAATAAAATGGTCGCTCAAGAGTCGGTGATAGCCAATGTCGAGTTGAGAAACTCATTTTCACTATACTGTTTGCACATGGAGACACAACTTGTCCACGCACACTTGGAAATCCTAGCGACAGTGTTGCAGAGCCTGGTAAAAGTTCAAATTCGTGGCCACTCTGAGGTAAAAATTTTTATTCATTTATTTATAAGTTAATTAGTTGGATAATACATTAAATCTTATTGAAGCTGGCAGAAGTGTGGAAGCTCATTGAACCTACGATCATGAAATGTCTTCCGGAGAAAAAACTCGTTGGTACAAATGGCACTTCCGACAACGAAGGACCGCTCATGTGATTAATATTTTTTTTTTGTGGAATTACCTGTGAGAAGCTCAACAATATTTTTATAGTATAATACTATCCTTGTAATACTCAAATTCGAATGGGCCAATTAGGAAAAAAACGAAGAACCGCTCGAAAAAACTTATTTCACCGACATCGAATTAATTTTAGAAAATTGTGCAATGTTTTGTGATCAATACATAATTCACTCATTTAGTGATTAATATCGCGTGTGTAAAACCAATACAGCGTATATAAAAGATTGTCTTATTGTTTTGAATCAAAATATCTTCGAAATTATTGGAGATAGAAATTTCGATTATGGATTCTTTTTTCTAGAGAATTTTCTTAGCTAGAAAAAAGGATCTTAAGAAAATTGATCTAATCTGTGTTCTTATGGTGATATAAGAAGGTTATTAGTGTTTCCACAAAACGCTTTTTCCGGTTTAGACACGTGATATATTAGTGTAAGTAAAAAAAATATAGCGAAGCTATAATTTATAGTTTTTCTATCAGGAACAGTCGATCAATTTCTTGTTGTGTACTTAATATATATTTGATGTGTTGTATAAATGCAGGGGTGGACTCTATATGAAATTTGTAAATAAGGAAAAATTGTACATAATATAGTTTATTCATTACTAGCTATGCATACACGCTCGTTTCGCGGGGAGTTTTGTTTATTCCATTTTTTTCTTATCTATTGGAGTGTTTCTCAAAATGTTTGTATCGCAGGAAACTATAATACCAGAGGCCAAGACAAATGAAAAAAATGTGGTTTATTTTATCTTTGAAACATTTGAAAATATAGGCTTTTTGAGAAACATTTCAGAAATAATTACGGTCGAAAATTTACTTATCGAATAAAATTATATTTTGAACTTAAATTATGTTAGAAATCAGAGAATATTTGAAGAAAACTTTTTATATATTAGGAGGATGTAGCTAAATGCATTTTGAAGCTAGTGTTTTAACAACAGAATTCAAGCGCCAGTGCCTTATTATATTTGGTCTCCTAAAATTTATTTTCGCGACATTTTCAACGCATTTTGAACTTTAAATAACACTTTTCTAATCACATATATCGTAGAAGATGATCGGGTCAAGTTAAAATTCTCAACTAATTTCCAGTGGCCAACAGGTCTGCAATGTTTTTTTTATTTTAATTACTTTTTAATGTTTGGTGGAAGTGATTGCGTGAAGAATGTAATTTCTGGTGTGCTTGCACTGCGTGCACCAACAAAGTCAATGAATTCATTCAAAGTATAAAAAAAATTGTTTATTTTATACAAAATTATGTTTATCGATTATTTGTGGTAAATAATTAATACTTTCTGTTGAAGGAATTATTGCCGCAGAGTAAAGTTGAAGAATTGCAGACTTTGCTTCACAAGTTTTCCAGACTACAAATAACGTTCGAAAAAATAAGCGTTATAGAGCAAATTACACCTCTGAAAAATATTTTAAATACTATCGATACACTGTTCAAAATTCGTGCACAGAATTTTATTACTTTATGTTTATGTTGAAAAAGCGTTACCGAGGGCAATTAATTTAAACGTATAAAGCATTCATTAGTATTAGGCCTCTGTTACTATATCAACACCTGCATGTTTGTGACATGCAGTTGAGTTTGTTTTCTGTACATTACTATGCAAATATTGTTGGATACCCTGACCCAAAAGGTAGGATACCGAACGACAGGGCTGTCACCAGGGCACCTTGTTGATAAGTAGGTCCGGAACTTCCTTTATTGAGCCAGTAGTCAAGAGTGATTCTCACAAGGTTTTTTAGACAACTGCTCGCGATTTCTCGTCTAGTACACTGAGTTCATACAGTAAAGGTGGTGGGGTTACCCCTCCAAAAATGATTGTATCATGAATTCTTACACGTGTCGAGAAACAAGGTCGTAAAAACAATAAAGTTTTTTTTTTCGTTGATTTGATAAAAATGTCGTTAGCGATAAAACATAAAATTTTTTCGTTGATTTGATAAAAATGTCGTTAGCAATAAAACATAAAGTGTTTTTTTGTTGATTTGAAAAAAATTAATGACAATTGATTTTTTTTTTTGTGTGAAGCACTTATCGTTAAAATTCTTGAAATATTTGCACGTGTCTCGATTTTTCTTTTTACTTGAATTAAAAATAAAATGTAATATAGATTCTTAGAGCATTATGTTGTAATATTCTAATGAGGGAATATAACAATATCCAACATATAGCTGAATTGCATTTATAAATCTCTAACAAATCATAATAAGTCGTTGATAATATTTCGAGAGTTCGATCATAAAATTATATAAAATTCCAAACAGAACTTTTCATTGTAATATAAATTAAGGTTTACATCATATTTTTTATCCCTCATAAAATCATAAATTTGTAAAGAGTGATTTATAAAAGACCACACTGGCAGAATTTTTTCAGAGTCAAGTTTTTTTTCAATAAGTGTATAAATAATATAATTTGAATGTTTTTAAATGTAAAAAAATCAACCTGTTAATCTTTGCCGATTTCCCACTGCTCGCAGTGCAATAAAAATTGCCTCAAGTATGGAGTAAACACTGGTGTATACTATATGCTGTCAAAAATACCGTCTACAAAAAACTTGGCAATCCGATATGAACTAATTTTGCAAAATAGGAATGATAAAAAAACTAAATGATATTATACCTGTGATAGTGATAGCGTTGATCTGTATAAACTTATTTCGCAGGGCTTTGCTGTCTCATGACTGTCCTGATGATTTAGCAGTCATTTTCAGGGTCATCAGGGCTTTATGGGCTTAAACCTCAATAAAACATTGATAGCCAGAACTTTGACTTTGTCAAGATTATTCCAAGCATTATCACGGTATCTTTTATCGCGAAAAATGACCAAATGAAAAAAATCACATGGTATACCTGACTTGACGAGTGTAGCGCGTTTCCAGCACAAGGGATAAACAAAATCTTTATTTAAAACTTTGAGTTGGTTCATCAGATTTTGGGGATTATGATGCTGTACTCGTTTCCCTCTTCTTGAATTCAAAACTGCTATTCTCAGTTCACTTAATCGCGGTTGTATGGAGAGTTTACGCTTGACCTCAGCAAATTGCATGACTGCCCTCAAGCAAGCTCTTTTGTCTTGGATTTTTGTCTCACAACTGAGAAAAATTTTGTCTTTGAAAGAATTTCTGAATCGAAATAGTTCGCTCGATTGGCCTCTGATTGTTTACGATAAGCATTGATTTTGTTTAAGGTTATATCGTCAATTTTTTTTTTATTTTTGTTGCATCAGGGCGATAATACAAGGCACACACGGTTGATTTCTTTAAGACTAAATATATGCAAGAAAAAACTTTTAATTTCATTGCGTTTACGAAAAACGAGTAGATGTTTGTCAACAACAGTTGAGACGCATCCCAGAACGTTGACACCGTCGCGTGCATGAGCGTAGCGCCAAAAGCGCAAGGCGACTGCACAATTAACGCACACCAGAAAAGTGAAAATTGGTGCGTTCGACTTGGACGCTTCAGCGTAAAAACGCCGAAAGCACAGAATTTTTTTATCGGTTTTTGGCCACCGCGGTCGCTTTCGGGCTGCGTTTTCGGCGTATCTGGGCTTCAATGCCTCCGGTGAATTGGCCGACGGGAGTTAGGCAAAAAAAAAATTTGGCCACCGCGGTCGCTTTCGGGCTGCGTTTTCGGCGTATCTGGGCTTCAATGCCTCCGGTGAATTGGCCGACGGGAGTTAGGCAAAAAAAAAAAACTGTAATAATTCGAGTTTGAAGTGTAAGCGTAGGCGTTCCGAGCGCGTAGGAGTCCAAGTCGAATACACCCAAAAAGCATTGCGATGGTAAAAAAAAAACTGTAATAATTCGAGTTTGAAGTGTAAGCGTAGGCGTTCCGAGCGCGTAGGAGTCCAAGTCGAATACACCCAAAAAGCATTGCGATGGCCCTCACGGGTGTTGACGCAATGTGATTTCTGCCCAGTGCTCTGAATGTTCCGAGCGCGTAGGAGTCCAAGTCGAATACACCCAAAAAGCATTGCGATGGCCCTCACGGGTGTTGACGCAATGTGATTTCTGCCCAGTGCTCTGAATGTCAACGTGAAGAAATTCAAAAAAGCGCGGGTAAACGGGTAGGGGCCGTCGTTTGAGGTGTCGGGCCGGCGCGTATGCCGGTACTAGTATCCGAGACGAGTCCCCTCGCAGACCACACGCCGTTTACCCCTAAAGTCAGCGGACCCACTGCCCAATCTCAGTCTTAAATCTGAGTAATGTTGACGCAATGTGATTTCTGCCCAGTGCTCTGAATGTCAACGTGAAGAAATTCAAAAAAGCGCGGGTAAACGGCAGGAGTAACTATGACTCTTTTAAGGAAAAGATGAAGTTTTCACAACGGGAGGAACAACTGAGCCCGTTTCTGCGTGGCGAAATCCAAAAAGCGCAACGTCGGCTTTTGGAAGGCCGAGAGGTTATAAAAGACAATGATGACATCGGCAAGAGATGGGCGAGACTCCTTCATGAGTCAATTGATGGGTCAGCTTTGAAAGATTCGGCAGATGTGCCGCAACAACACCTGTGGAT
>MVJL01009093.1:0-44036 GCA_002156465.1 Macrocentrus cingulum | reverse complement strand
GGGGGGGGGGGGGGGGGTCTGAAAATCGTGGGACAAACTTTTACATAGGGTCTTATAGGTACAAATTCATGCGAGCGAAATTCGTGTTCTACGAAGCGACTTTCTAAACAGTTTCTACAAAAATCCCTAGAAAAAAGCCCCAAAAGGAGCGATATTCATCAATTTAGAATAAAACTGAAATCATTCCAGTTTTATTCAATTTCGCTCAACTGCCTCGTAGTTTAAAAAACAAAGTGGAAAAATGTTCAAATAACTATTCTTATAAATAAATTATTTATTCGCTGTATTTAAAAACAACTACCACTCCGGGAAAACATCTTTGATTATCTGTATCGCAAATAAAATTCACAAGAAAATAAGTTTTCAATTTTACAAATCAGTTTTCTGGGTTATATTCACCGTTTATCGCTCGAACAGAATAGCGATATTATATCTGCGTAAACGCTATATAAAAAGTTACTAGGGCCCGAATTTCGCTCGCATGAATTAGGGGCTTATGGGCTACTTCTCCTCTAACAATCCTGTTTGGGGCTTACCTCACACGGAGAAAAATTTACACCAAAAATTAGGGTGTTAGCACCTCAACGCCGGTCCATAAGTTGAAAATGTCAAAAATTGATAGAAAGTGGACTGAAAAGTAGTATGGCCGACACTCATTTTCGTTATGACCACCCTAATTTTTAAACGATTTTCAGACAATTTAGGGGCACGCTGTACACTGATGTGCAGTCATCATCGAATTTTAAAGTAGCCACACTAAATTTGAAGATAGTTACGCAATATCTCTGGTACACGATTACCGAAAAAAAAAGTTTATAGTTATGTGGCGAACAAACTAATATAAGTATATCGAAGCGTGTTATGCATCAAAGCCGTGAAGCTCTTGTAAATATTGTTTCTTGTAAGATATTCGATTAAATAAAAAAATAATGTAAATTATTTGTTCATTCATTTTGCAGGCCATAGTTGTTAAAATATACGGTTTATAAATTTATTTATTTATGTTAGATTATTGTTATTTATGCATTCATTTTGATATATTTATTTATTTATTTTAATTTATTATTATTTATTTATATTATGAAAAAGTAGAATGTCACCACCCGAAAAATTTGCGGGTAGCTACAAACCAAATTTTATCGCCATCTATCTATTGAAGTGGTCACCTCTTATATGTCTAAGGTGTAGCCACCCTAATTTTCTATATGATTCCGCCAGATTCCTATCCAGTCAATTTTAGTGTGGTCACTCTAATTTTTGGAGCGGAAATCTTATGGACCGACATTAGGGTGGTCACAACCTAAACTTTAGTTCGAGCGCACTTTAATAACTGGCGTAAATTTTTCTCCGTGCAGCACGCACACCACTAAAGTGTCTGCCATTTTCGGGACCGCTCACGTGCTCGTAAAGTGCAGCATACAATTACCGTCTATTTGTGATAGAATGAGAGAAATATACGAGAAAAATGTATCCTCTAGTGCTCTAGTATAGGATAAGCCGCCAACAACCACAGTTGTTGAGGAAAGAGACGTGACTTCAGTAGAAAACAGTGTGAGAAAAGTGATTTTTTATGACGCGATTGGTGAAGCCAAGATCAGCATGAATAGTGGTCAGTATACGCTTTGCTTTAGTATAGATATAAATAACGTTGAATTTGTGTTACCATCATCTCCATGATTGTTTTATAGGATAAGCCTTCAACTTCCACTGGAGGAGTATTTCAAGATGTCACCATAAACAGACAGGTGATACAGTGAAAAAAAAATCACTTGATGTGTCGGATGATGCCGTGAAAAAAAAATTAACAACCAAAGGTATCTCATCACCGTCGGATTCAGCTGATAATGAACAATCACATTCTGCTGACTTACATCAAGAAATCAGTCCTTTATGTTCCCAAAATAATGCCATTGCATCGGAAACATCACTTCTTTATTAATTTTAAATTTTACACGTGGTCCAGGTGGACTTACTCGTCTATGTACTCATAATTAATTTTAAGGATGTATACCGGCCTGCGCGGTCAAATCATGTCCATTTATAAATTTTCATAATTTTTTTTTAACTTCTTTAAAAGTTAAATTATTAGTTTTAAGTACCTTTAACGTTAGTTGGATATTTCGTTTAATTATTTTTTATAAAAAAGCGCATTTATTGGTATTTTTGACTACTTGTGGCTAAATGCGCTATTTATCTTGAGGACCAATCAGCATTCAAGGGAAGCCAATATTTGAAATTTGACAGCCGCGCGATGCAACGTGAACAGCTGCTGCACTTAGCTGGCTTGAGAGGTTATGTTTGTTCATTGTTGTGCTGCTTGCAATAGCTTTGTTGAATATCTTGTGCAATTATAAATTATTGTACTATATTTTATCGATGTCTATTATTGCCCTTTTATTGAAAATTTTTTAAATTATAGTTTGTTTATAAATGCTACTCTCGTCGCAGTTACAGTAGTAGCATATCTATATAGTTCGGTGCGGTGTTTCACGATCGCCGTCCATACGAATGGCGGCTTCTCGGTTAGCTTTTCCGCTCTCCAAATAAATAATATTCAATAATTTTTTTTCTCTTGAACCACCGCGGATTGACCGCATTTGTCCACGGTGAAAAAATCAGGCATAAATTGAAGTTTTAGAATATTTGATTTTCTAAATGTTCTTAATCGCTCCTCTACAGTAATTTTGCATATAAATACCTTTGAACGCGAACTTCCGGTAGAATAACATGGATTCAATCGACGCGGAATTTTTTTTCTACGATATATCTCAAATCGAGGATTTCCCTGAACTATCAATTTTCCGGTATACATCCTCAAGCGTATTTTTTGACCATAAATTGACTGACCGAAAAAAATTTGACGGTCATTGTTGTTTAGAAAAGTTGTAAAAATCAAATTGACTGTGACTTGACCGAAAACGAAAATGACGGTCATTTCGCATCACTACAGCACACACCCCGTATGTGTAAGTGGATGTGATACCGTTTTTCGATAAATTAGAAATATTCACAATCGAACTTCTTTACCGACAAATCTCGCGATGGAGATTATATATCTCACAAAAATGGCGTCGTGCCAACTGTCATTAAAATAGTAGATAGTTTTTTAGAAATAATTACCAGGGATCGAGTCGCGTTTTCAATAACGATTGTCCCTGTTAAAAAATAACGCAATTGATATCCATACCTTGCATATACGGGCTGTGCAAAACTACTATGAAGCCTCATGCATGACCATCCCGACTCAAAAAATTTTCTCCCAAAACTTCCAAAAAACTCTTAAATTAAATTATTGACTCACCGGTCAGGATTATCCGCCTGTTGACTCGCTTTCGATGTAGTCGCTTGTTGCTCCATTGTCGGAAAACTCACTAATTCTGGAAACACTAAACGATGCACTAAACGATGCACGATGTAACACACGTTTCACGTTCCAAAATGGACTGTACTGCGGCTTTCTGCCTGGCGAGCAGATACGTGGCAAAAAATTACGTCGTCCGTCCTGTGGCGCCCCCTCGCGCTGTAATCTAGAGAAATTTTAACGCCGTCAACTTTGTTAGGTTATGAGTCATAACTTATGACTATTTGTTATTCAATTTGACACATACAATCATGTTCCACTATTGATAATAATCAAACTATAACTAGCGAGGGTAATAATCCAGTAATAGCAGCATCAATCAAGGAATTAAATTAAAATTCTGTCAACGAGAGGAAATTTTTATTACCTGCAAATGCATAGACAATGCGGTAAGTAAGTCTGCATCAGTCAGATCACTACAAACTTGCCCTGGGACAGATCCACACAGCTAGGCACAACATCGACAATGTTGCGAAGGATTATGTGCGCTTATGGAAGTACGGCGACTCTCTGTATCGATACAAGCAATAGAAAAAGGCCGCACTTGGCCGTATGGCCACGTTGATGAAGAGACAAGCCGCAAATTTAACGTAATTGGAACAAGTGCGTCAGCATTTAACTCGTTTGCCCAGTATCGACCCATAAAAACCAACAGTCATTGTTTACGGCTTTCCGAATGTGGGCAAGAGCAGTTTCATCAACAAGGTTCGTCTCCAAGCATAAAAAAATTAAGTAAAAAAATGCTCAATCAATCCATTTTCTAGATTACCCAGGCAGATGTCGAGGTGCAGGAGTGCGCTTTCTCCACAAAATCGCTCTACATAGGCCACACAGACTACAAATACGTGCAATACCAAGTCATCGACACACCCGGAATCCTCGATCGGCCGTTGGAGGATAGAAATATCATTGAGATGCGAGCAATAACCGCAATGGCTCACCTTCGAGCAGCAATTCTCTATTTCTGCGACATTTCCGAGCTGACGAACTCGCTTGAAGAACGGGTTCAACTTTTCCAGTCGATACAGCCGCTATTTATCAACACGCCACTGCTAGTCGTCATAAACAAAGTGGACGTAATGCGACTGGATGATCCGTCGCCGGAGAAGCGCACCTGCAGAAAGCAGCTCGAGAACGACAACTTGACCCTGCTCGAGATGAGTACTCAGACGGACTTTGGGGTGATGAAGGTGATGAAGGTGAAGGAGGAAGTGTGCAGCCGACTGCTGTCCTTCCGCGTCGAGCAGAAAGTCAAGACGAAAAAAATGGATGGAATTTTGAATCGACTGCACGTGGCCATGCCCACGCCCAGGGACAACAAACTGCGCGAACCCTGCATACCCGCGAGTGTGCAGTTGAAGAGCAGGCCGCGACAAATAAGGCGGAATGCAAGCGTAAACTGGAGCGCGAAATTGAGGAGGAAATGGGCGACGATTATGTGTTCGACTTGAAGAAGAATTATGACATCGAGGGTGATCAGAAGTTCGACGTTATTCCCGAGTTCCTGGAGGGACACAATCTCGCGGACTACATCGACCCGGAGATTTTTGAGAAGTTTGAGATGCTGGAAAAACAAATTGATGGTAAAGAATAGTGTTATTTATGCATTGATTTTATCTTTAATGATGAATTTACTATGAATTTTTTTGGAAAATACACACGAGCGACGATGATTCATGAGAAATATTTGAGGGTAGTGATTGTCATTGAGAGTTATCATTGAGTCGGGATTGTGAGGAGTGGTGCTTGAGGCTTCATAACTCATGCTTTTTTTTTTATTTCAGGTGGATATATGGTGGAAATTTTATTTTATTTTATCTCTGAATAAATTGTCAGGATTTGTGGCGCTAAAATTTGAATTAGTCCACGAAATAACCCGAAAACTTCCAGAAACGGCTACCAGCTAATATGCATAGGTACGATATATCAGTCGATGCAGAAAAAAACGCTGGTTACGATGCTGATAACAATATGCGCCACAAATTGTTGTTAATTAATAGCAATAAAAAAACTGTTGCTAGTTGCGCACCCTATGCAACAAAGAGAGACGATACGTCTGAACTGCTTACTCTAATGTCTCCCCCAATGCACGATGTATCGTCCCTCTGACGCATGCGCTAATCGCTTATACGTATCACTGGTAGGGGGTGCAGTGGTGCTTCCATCAGAAGATCCGTTTAAAAATATCTATATTTTTCAATCGTTTTTTATCGAAAACCGTCGAAAATATGGATTTTCGTGTAAGGACCTTTTAAATTTATTTTTTTTTGTTCTATAATTTTTGTTTCAAGAGTTTTTTCATAAAACCTACAGGTGCGGCATAACAAATGTGCAAAGTTTTAACATTAAATTGCTAATTAACAACAAATTTGAGGTGCATATTGTTATCAGCATCGTAATCAGCGTTTTTTTCTGCATCGACTGATATATCGTACCTTTGCATATTAGCTGGTAGCCGTTTCTGGAAGTTTTCGGATTATTTTTTGGACTAAATATGCTGGCGGCCCTGATCAAATACGTGTCGCCACCAGCTGGCAATATCTAGAACTATTCACCCGCCAGTGTCAGACGATAGCAAGATGGCCGGGTTGTAGTGACGGGCTGTTATGTCTGGCTGTAAAATTAGTGATTTTTGCGAATCGCGAATGGCCTAGCGATGGCCGAATTCAACATCGATATCAGTAAACTTCCTGAGGATGTACGAGAAAAACTCGCCGAATTGGATCTTGAACTATCTGAAGGTAAAATGTCATTTTATTGTCACTCGTGTGTCCCCTTGAAAACGTAACCCTTCTGACTCACCCTGTACGAATCTCCGTAGAGTCTCGCTTTGATAATCGATAATTTTATTGCTCTGAGTATTTTCATGTCACAGACAGACTGCAATGTCACTAGTGGCCATTGAAATTAATTTTAATTCAAGTCCTAATTAATAGAACAAACGGCAGAGGCCAGAGTTGGTAAAAATAAATGCCTGACAACAGCGGTTGTGATAAACTTTTGTACATTCACAGCCGCACCTTCGGGAAATAAACTGTTAAAATTACATAAATAAATTATTTCACATATTCATATTACATTTCAAAATATTTTTAATCATCCATAAGTGATGAAACAGCGAGTAATTCATTGTGGCAATTGATTTATAGCTTTTTTTTTTTTTATTATTAATACAAAGATAACTTTCGTTTCAACCAATTATTATACTTCAACTATAGATACTGTGCTACTTTCAGCAATGTCCAGTGCACATGTGTAAATGCAAGCCGTTAATTTAGTCTCATCTGCGCGAGTCTCTTGGGCTTTTAGTTTGTCCGGAAAGCGGTCATCCAGACGAATAAACTCATTTGCATTTACGTACACATAACATCATGAATAAAGCCACGCTGCCAACCGGTTTCTTTGTAATAAATGGAAGTCTTTGGTGATCTACCAACTGGTATTTAAGCTGTATGTCGTTTTTTTATTGGTAACTTGAAGTAGCATTTTTCAAACAGTCGTCTAAAACCCACTGCTTATCTCATGACCCATGAACACATTGTGTCAGAGTTGTGTGCTGGTGTTACTACCCGTGCGTGCACCGCTCTGTAGTCTGTTGCGACGCGTCCTGTATGCACATGTCATGTTGCCCCACACATGTACACACTCGGTACAGGTGTAACGTGAAACGCGAAAGGGACGATCCACTGGATTTTACCTTCAAGTTTCCACTGACAAAGGAGAGACCTTTTTCCTCTTTTATCGCGAATTTTCAATTTAAAAACCCGGACATAAAAATTCTTACATCAGGTTGCGGATTAATTTAATGAGAAACAACGCACGGCGATTGATCGCACGACTCTACGAACATACATACACTCTTTACTTGTATTATTTCGATTTACAGGCACATAAAAAGTGGGTACAATTAAAGTGCCAAGGCAAAGTATCCAGATAATTCATGAAATCTCGCTGTTGCGTGCACGCCAATCGTGTTAAACTTGCCTTATTCAGCTGCTAGGCATAATCAGGCGCATCACCAGAGGATTGCCTGTACAGAAAGAGTGCCCAGAGAGGGTGGACACTAATTACCAATCTGTCGAGAACGACTTTGAACCCTAGATAGCCTCAATTGACTCAATCGTGCAGTCTCCCACACTGTCAGTTCGCTGGATTAAGTGTATTCACCTGTGTACCAGCATCTAAAACTTTCTCCGTAGGATCATATTATATTTGTTGACTACGCGAGGATGATTTTAAAGATGTAGAGCGCATGGGCGGAGGTAATACACGAGAGATTCAGCATGTGGTGAGAGGAGGGACTGAGATGCTGAGAGATGTTGAGAGAGAAGTGTGTGTGTATGGCTGGCGGGCGAGAGTGGACGAACCGCATGCCACCACTCCTCGTCGTTTGTTCCTTCTCTTGGTTGTCGAGATCGAACCTTTACTCCTGGTGTATAGCTCTTATTTACCGGGCGCCTTGCCACAGGCTGCCGTGGTTGTGCTCGATGATCGCGCGGTCGCGCACGAGCAAGTATATACGTCTTGCCAACGTGAATCCGGCCCCATTCGTTTATTATTCTCGCGCCTCGTTTTATGTCCCATTTTCTGTAGACTTCTTCCTCTTCTTTTCCGAGCTCTTCAATTAGCTTGACACCGCGGCTATCAAGTTTGTCGTTTCTTTTCCATTTTCCCCCCTATCCCCACACAATCACTCTCCGCGGCTCTCTGTGCGCGCCTCGCTTCATAGAAAGTGTGTGTTTCGCGTTTGCCGCGCGCACATCACGCCGTTAAACTCGTTCATCGACGACGACGACGACGACGACGACGACAAGTGCAGAGGAAGGATATTGTGAAGTAATCACGCGTCAAATAAAGCCTGGAGAAGCTACTGGAGATGTTGGCTCGCGCCAATGCACTGCTGTGAGGAATGTGGTGAGGACGGGCAGCCCCCAAGGAGGGTGGGTCCACAGCAGCGTGAGGAGAGAGAAGAGATGGAGGAGGAGGACGTGTCGGAGAACTGACAATCTCAGCGATATACACCTGGTGACCGGTAAACAGTGCCGTTGTAACTTCACGCATGAAAACATTTATGGTTTATATCAAAAACTCTTATGATATAATCTGCTTCGGGACTTTTTTTTTTTTCTTTTCCTCGATATTTTGTTTTTCTTCTTGAAGATTACCTTGGTGAATTGTGTGTTCATGTGCGTCTGTGTGTGTTTCAGTGGCCCTTGAAGAGATTGATAAAGCAGGTGGATTTTCTGGATCTTACGCCAATGCACGGCTGGATAACGCCGCGAGGAAATATCGATATCTCGCGTGTGACTATGTGGTGAAACAATTACAGAGGTGGTTTCATCGCTATGCAGGATCTGATAATTCCGAGATAAATGGCACAAACTTGTTCCGGTCAAATATTAACTGTAGGAGTGACCCTCACGACCAGTTTGGAAGGCGAGACAAGTGTGAGAAACGAAGAAAGGAAAAAGAGGATAATAAAAAAGGGCGAGAACGTCGTCGTCGTCGTGGTCGTAATCATTTGAGAGGGAGAGCGCGCAAGGGAGAAAGTCGTTTCGTCCATGAACCCACGAACGTGCCTGGATCCTCCTCCACCTCCTTCGCAGTCACCGTAACAATGTCGTAAGAGCTCTTGTTTATGCTCGAGCGGGACTAATTCAGCGTGTGCAACATAAGTAATCGTTGAAACTCACATTTAGATTGTATTAGAATCCTTTTCTGTCTTATAATGGCACAATATAACCAGGAGAAAATGCCATTTTTCACCATCTAACGAGCGCCTCTTGGACATACTCTCTCTCTCTCTCTCTCCGTTTATCTATTGAAGCAATGAGTCTGCGATCCTCGCCGATTATCTTGCTGATCGGCGTTCAGACCCTCCACGAGTTGGCTGCAACTGGCCACCCGCGTTAGTTGCATCCCCCACGTTACATACACGAAAAGGAAAAACAAATGCCAAGCAGCCACGCCACGAACGACTGGAAGACCTCGAACCGGTACGAGCAGAGTAGGAGAACGACGCGAGAAAAGAGGCAGGAGAAAGACAGCCATTCAGACGAGGAGAAGAAGAACAAGAGTAAAAGTATCTTCTCTTCTATCATGTTGTTGTCGTCGTCGCTCACACTTGGATTAATCTATTCTCAAACCTAGACCCGACACACCTGTGACGAAAAAAACTGTGCTATCTAAGCAGAGTCCATGAGGTCTATCTCGTTTGAGAATTTGCGGAGGCTGGTGGGTCGCAAGAAGGATCGAAACGAGCCGTCCTTCAAGCGTAGTGAGTCCTTTAAAAGAATTTCAATACGCAAGAGCTATTTGGATCGTGGAAAGCGACGGAACAAGCTTCAAAAAGCCAATGATGTCGGTCAAAATGTTGTTAATAACACAGCACGTGAGACAGCAGAAGAAGTGTCGAAGAAAGTCATTGAAGAAATTGAAACGACGTCATTCAAGCATCATGAGGATAAATCTGAGGAGAAAATACGAGAGACTGAAGGTACTATTGGTTACGATGAGTGGTTAAACGACGTAAATACACCCCAAGACAAGGTGAGGGACGATCCGGATGTACCACGGCCACAAATCACTGAGGTAAAGCTCGCAAAACCTGCTCGTAAATCGAGGACTAGTAAAACCAGAGATTCCATCACTAAAGAACTCAGTATATTGCGATTGGATAGTTCGCCTGTTTTTCCAAGATGCTCCAAGACCAGTTCTGTCGACTTGACAATGCTGGATCGCGATCTAGAGGCTACAGAGAACAATCTGCCCGGCCAGGATCTCTCGATATCAATGACATCGACTGAGGGTCCACCGAGTGTCAGCGTAAGCCTTGGCAGAGTTTGGCTAGACGCTGTACCAGTTCCATTTCCCTCTCAGGGACTGTCTCCTGTGTCTTGTGTGGTTCATCATTCTCTGGACAGTGCATTGAAGGAGCGCAAACAGCCGCCGATTCAGCCGCAAGTTGCCAGGACTGTGTCGGCGCCAGAGAAAAGTCGCATTTCCAAAGACTTTTCTTCCCTCAGTGGATTCTCACTGTCTACATCGAAACTCAGTGATTTCAAGTGCAAACGAACTGGTCTCTTTCGAAAAAAAATTATCAAGCCGTCGCCGAGTGTGAGTGCCGATGGATATTTCAAAAGAACGTCCACGACTACTGGACGATGCAGTAGCCGACAAGTGCGCGTGGATCCTGTCAATGAATTGACCAACAGTACGACAAAATTAAATAATCACGTGTGGTTTATTCCACCGGAGAAACGTAGCTGTCGAAAGACTCGTCGAGTGTGGCAGGAGATTCGATACTTGTCGATAAATGAAAATCACTCGAGTATCGAGGGAAAAAATGACGATTGGTCGTCAAATATATCTGATGAATTTGATGATCAGCAATTACTTTTGTCGGGTGATTTTAATGTAAAAACAACAATGTCAAATTCAATTCATAGCTCAGCTACTTCGACAATGACTTCGTCATTTTTATCAACATCTTCATCAAAATCTTCGCGTATTTCTGAGGGACAACGTCAGAAAATCAGTGATTTCAATGAAGATAAATTATTCTCAGAAGAGTTGAGAGGAATTCTGGCACAGCGGCCTGTTTGGCAACCCGCCAAAGATACAGTTTTGCCGAATTTCTTTGCCAGCCGACAGTTTCTCAGTTTTCTCGCTAAGAAACCCGATACTCCAGTTCGACAGAGTGAGTCAAAAAAATATTGCGGTAGCTATTATCGTTGTCTGTCATCCAGTGAGAGTGAAATTGAAGAGGTAATCGATCGACACAACTGTGAAAACGCAGAAGAGGATAAACGAGATCTGTGGCGAGTCAAAACGAATGATTGTTTTATTCAACGACCCAGAGCATCTAAACGCCGACCACTACGACGAAAGTCACAAGTCAGACGTGCTAATGGAGGTGGCCAGCCAGTTTATCTTGTCCGCAAGTGCTCTTCATTGAGAAAACGACCGAGTAAGATTGATTGCTATTGCTGAAAGGAGGGCTTTAACTTCACTGGCCTCTATAGTTCTTCTCTAGTGACGATTAACATCGCTGCGTAGAATCGATCTGCGTTATTATCCGACTCGCAAAGCGTGAAGAGTAAGGAGTGCATCCAAGCTCGATACACACTCTTTATATCGTCCAACTCCTTTGGTGGTTTTTTTTTGTCGTAATTTATGCTCCCATTTGCTCGAAACGTTATTGCACCTCGTTAAATTGCGCCTGAGAGAATCACTGCTAATTTTTACAGTTAGTTTAGATACATAGAATTATTTAGAAAGCCAGAAACGGGCGTGAAGCGACTGATGTTTCCTAATAAAATACGATTTGTCACACATGCAATCACGTAATCTAATAAAAAAAAAACGTGTTGAGCTCGTACTATTTATGGGTATTAGTGCCTTTAATGTTAAATCTGGTTAAATCCATATTGGCAGGTCTTAATGAACGAGTTAAATTATCCCCTTAACTACTTGTAAATGTTCGCTTCTCAACTGAGAAATTAGTCATTGAATGTGTGATTTTTAGATTATGTGTATATATAGGCGTACGTTAAATGAATAACAAACTCGAACAACAGTACTTTTTTTCCTTCTATATTCTTTAGATTGACGCGTTACCCAAGATAGGAAATAACTTCCGGTATTATGATCAGCTATTATGAAGTAATATACGCATGAGATAATTCATTGCAAAAATTAAAACCACCCAAGGTAATTGAACGCGAGAATTTTTTTATCGCATTGCATTTAATATATAGATAATTTTTATCATTAGTATAAATAATTCTTGATTAATATTTCACGAGTTATTTTATAGCTTAATATTTTTTATCGCGTGTTACAGGAGATATAACACAAAAGGGCTATGAGAAAAAACGAACTCGTCTCCTCCAGCAGCATGCTGCCAAGCAGTTGGGTAAGTTCTATCCAATATTAATAGAGTTTAAAGTAATTAATCAAGTACTAGCTCGTCTTGGGATGGGAAATTAATATTTTTTATTGAAAAAAATAATCGAAATATCAATTTTTCGATATTATGTGTATAATCACTGAGTATTAATATATTTTAGAATCAATTTTAAAACGTTTAAGTTGAGATAAAATTTTAAAAAAAGTATATCCCTTGAAAATTCAGCAATTTTCAAGATTTTTTTTTTTTTTTAGTGATAACTTGAAAACAAGTAGAGATAATGAAAAAAGTTATTAATATTAAATTTTTCAATGTTTAATTTCCTACAAAAAATGTTGAATAAACTTTTTTTTATCTAACGTAAATTTTGAGATATTGCGGTTTTTTTTAAATTTTGATTTTTTTAAATATCTCGAAAACACGATAAAATATCTAAAAACATCATTCTACATTATTTTTAGGAAATAAAATTCCCTATTTTTTATCTCTCATAACATTTTTCATCATTTTATTTATTTACCGAGTTATTGATAAAAAAAAACAAAAATTTTTGTATGAAATACATTAGTGGCAAAAATTTTGATCTACAAAATTTTTTATTTACTGTACCTTGATATGTCTGCATTCACCAAAAGCCCGGGAAGAACTGTCGACGATGCGCAAAGTATTGATTTTCCAGTGCCTACTACCTTATCAGTGCACGTCAGAGATATCAAAAAACAATTGAAAATTATCGATAAACTTAATAATTAATACACGAAAACTGACAGTTTTCCTCGGGTTTTTAGCCAATTCGTACGTTTTCAAGAGTACAGTAAGTACAAATTTTTGCCTACTGCTATTTCCTCAATTTTTTTCACTACATACAAAATTCTTTAATTCAACCAAACGTTAGTTATTCGATTTGTCCAACTGTTGGAGAGGGAGATTTTTTCAAAGACTCTTTCTAACAGTATTTTTTCCATTACTAACCAAAATCAGGAAAATGGCTGGCTTTTAACTGACGTCCTTGATTATACAAGTAACACATGCATTGTCTCAATGATTTCGCTATTCTCTAATCCTTCTACTGCGTTCACTTATGAGTCCTAATTCTCAAGAAGCATATCACAATAGTAAAAATTTATGTACACAGGCGAAAGTCAAGATTTTCCAGTCAGATCGTCTCTGTCGTCACGCTAGACAGAATAGATACTTTTTTTTCACATGACGAAATGCTGCTGCAAAGTGTTCAATGTCCCAGACAGAATTATAAATATCATCAACAATAAATAAAAGAAAGAACACTGAAAGCAAACAATTTTTAAACTTTGTATAAACTAAAATATTTCACATTGGCCTACTAGTATTACTTCACGATACTAAATCAAGCGTAAAATAATCCGTGTCAATCGTGAGAAAATTTAAAAATGTTCTGGTCAGTTAAACAGGGTCCCCTGCAAGCCTATAAACAATATTACAGGCTAAAAAAAGGCGCATAGATAAGTGTACAACTATATACAAGTGTCGTAAATACCGGACAGACTTAAACAAAGTAAAGAATGAAGGATAAAAAGACGTAGAAGAATATCTTTATACACAGAGAGAGAGAGGTAAATAATTCTGTTCTCAAGTAAAGCTATTGCTAACTGTACTTGGGTGTGCAGATAGAGTAACTTCCGCGTGTGCAGCATTATGTTACTCTCAACATCTGTCATTACAATTTACACTGTCAACACAAGCGACGCTCAAATATCTTGACTATTAATCGAAATTCTAATCATGCAAAAAAAAACCGAGTGCTTAAACGTGTGGTTTTACGTGTGATTGTCATCAACAGGAGGTGGAACCGGATCTGGAGGTGGGACAGGTGATAGCGGGGGTGATAGAACGAGTTATGGAAGTGGTAGTGGTGGCATTGGTGTTGGTGGTCGTCCACAACCACGTGCTAGACGAACGCAACGTCGCGTCACACACTCTGAAAAGCGTTATCACTCAGGTAGACATGGCTTTTCACTAATTCCATCCTATCTGCCACCTTCTTCCGGTCACTGTATCACTTTCTTATCGACAGAAAGTCCCGGATTATGTGTCTGTCGGCGAGCAAGTTATTTTACATACTTATTCCTGATTTTTTGATATTTGTTTTTTCATTTCCCGGCCCCTTCTGCCTGTATCTCTGACTTAAAACTTTGTTATGCTTTGTAGCCACTCTCCGCATGCTCCTTATCACGCTGTGTGTTATCTCTAGTCTTCGTGGCTTCTGCCTATCAACATTGGACATTTTCGTGGTCCTCACGTGGACAAGTCATTGATGTATATAGGAAAAGCTATATATAGTTGATTAGATAGCGAGGGGAGAAGTGTGTGACTCGTGTCACGTTGTCTATGTGCCTTTGATGTTGCATGCAGGAGGTCGGCTAGTCCCTGGGGGCATCGCCTGTCCTCCAGGATCTGGTGTGGCCGTTGGCAACATTGGATCCAACTCGAATTCTGCTGCTGCACGTCGCGGAAATCGCAGACTTACGCGAAATGAAAGCCGCTACCATTCCGGTGAGTATTCACTGATCATACCCTAGGTACATCCTAGGTCTATCATAGGGCTAATAAAATCTAAAAGCGCCATCTCAAAGGCTCATCTTCGGTGAGTATATCTGAATACTAGAAGCGTCGTGCTATGTAATCATGCAAGGCGCGTCATCATTGAAAATCGGCTGATTTACTCACTCGATCATCTGACATTCTTCCTTGCTGCCACGTAAGCAAAATAGTCAGACAATTGCCAGGTATATTAGTCGAGAATTTCATTTCATTTTTTTTTCTTCACATGTTCTTCTTGCAATCCTTACATTTAAGTACTGGGTTTGTCTGAGCCTCAGGAATATTCTCTAAAAGCCGCTATAACCATTATTAAATGTACGCAATAAACGTGGCAACTCACGGTTATTGTATACTTCGTAGATAATCCGTGGTATCTAAACGTGAGATACAAAGCGGAAGTAAAACGTGATCATCAAGCTTGCATGCAAGTTTAAAGTGTTCTCTGTGTGTCTACATGTCGTAATAAAAATTATATGTCACAGTATTGCATGACTGTGTTGAAAAACATTTGAGTTTTCTCTCTAAAACGCCACAAAATATTATGTGTATAGTTATAGTGAAAAATAGATATTAAAAATAAATCCTTGATGGTAAAGTTAATGATTTGAGTGTTGTTTTTGCTTTTAATTTCGCAGAGGTTCGACAAGAAGCTGTACAGCAGGCATTGGCGGCAATGCAAGGCAGACCAAAACCATCTTTACCGATGCCGTCAAAGCGAACATCAGTGATGGCACGAAGTCCGGACCGTGAACGACGTGACAGCGGCGAGTCGAGCAGCGACGAGGACAGTGTTGTGACAGAGGAGTCACCGGGAGCCGGTGGACCCACTGGCACAGGACTTTCCGACACTAGTAGCACCGGTTCTGCTCGTGATACACCACCTCCACCCAGGCCACCGGCCAGGAGACCACCACCAGCTGACATCACCGACATTGCCGAGTATACGCCGCACGCCTACTGCAATATTCAGCCGCCGGACGTGACTCACACTACGCAGTCGAGAAGGCCTGGCGCTGACCGCGTTAACCGATATCACGTAGTCGAGGAGAATAACACAGGAACCACAGGACGTTGGAAGGTTTCTGCTAAAATTCAACAACTTTTAAACACACTGAAGAGACCCAAACGTAGACCATTGCCAGAATTTTACGAGGACGACGATATTGAGTTGGAAATTGCTGCCAACCCCAAGGACCCCAATGCTCCCAAGCCCGAAGGCGGAACCATGACCTCGGCTATTGGTGAGGTGCTCTCTGTACCATCTGGTCTGCCAAGATCTCTCGAAGCAGCTATTCAAAGGTAATCTTACTGTATTTCTCTATTTTTTTTTTGTTTACCATAAATGACGAAGAGTAAATTATAGAGCTAAAACGAAAAAACTATTACTCAACAGTTGTTCTCAACGACGTGAGCCAATATCTGACTGCATAATGCTCGAAATAAGTTATTTCTTTAGATTAATTCGCGTGGCAATTACTTTCGCACGTTTACAAACTGTGAATCAACTGGGGAAAACGTCAGCATTTCTAAGTATGATGAGTTTATTGAACACACTTGAACATTTTGATAAAATCAGTGTGCTTATCTAATGATGATATCATGCTTACAAAATTAATAACATTTCAGAAGTTATATTCCATTTTTTTCTTAATCTTATCTTTTACTTTTTATCATACATATATTCGTTTGTTCCTATTGGAAAAAAATGAAAAACTCGACAATTTGTCATAAATTTTGCTGACTGAGGATGTAATTTTAAGTCTTATGGAGTAATATGTTAAAAGTAATGTGGACATGTTTGTAGGTATGGCAGTGCATCATACAAGGCTCCAGCTGCTACAGTGTTAGATCCAAATGGCAAACTCTGCGTGACTCTTACATATGGCAAACTACTGAGTAGATCGCACAAAATAGCCTACACACTGCTGAACAAAGCTCTCAGTCGCAATGTTGGTGATTGCTGCTTGAAGCCCGGTGATCGTATTGCCCTCGTCTATCCCAACAACGACCCCATTAGCTTCATGTGCGCATTTTATGGATGTCTTCAAGCCGGAATCGTTCCAGTGCCTATCGAAGTACCGCTGACCCGTCGTGACGCGGGCTCTCAGCAAATTGGCTTTCTCCTTGGCAGCTGCGGCATACAGGTGGCACTGACCAGCGAGGCGTGCCTCAAAGGCTTGCCGAAGACTGCCGCTGGAGAGGTCGTTGCCTTTAAGGTAAACACACAACTCATCCTTCTCTACTAGTTTATCTATCCACAAGTTTTTAATAATGACACAGCATGAATTAATATCCCGATAATTCTATTAGGGTTGGCCAAAGTTACACTGGTTTGTCACTGAACACTTGGGAAAAACCCCGAAAGACTGGCTGCCACCGCCGAGATTGACCGACGACACTCCTGCGTACATTGAGTACACAACGGACAAGGATGGATCAGTGATGGGAGTTACTGTTACAAGAGCAGCGATGCTGGCACACTGTCGAGCACTCACTATGGCCTGTGGATACACTGAAGGTGAAAATGCCGTGTGCGTGCTCGACTTTAAGCGCGAGGTTGGCTTGTGGCACAGTACTCTAACAAGTATTCTCAACGGAATGCACGTCATCTTCATACCGTACGCTCTGATGAAAGTAAATCCAGCCAGCTGGATGCAGATGATAACAAAGCACCGCGCCAGTGTCGCCGTAGTCAAGTCCAGAGATCTACATTGGGGTTTGCTTGCCACTAAAGACCACAAGGACATATCGCTGTCCTCGCTGAGACTCCTGCTTGTCGCCGATGGTGCTAATCCCTGGTCCCTCTCGTCCTGCGATCAATTCCTCTCCGTTTTTCAGTCGAAAGGCCTCCGACCGGACGCCGTGTGCCCCTGTGCATCCTCCAGCGAGGCTCTCACCGTGTCTGTCAGGCGGCCAGGCCGTGCAGGAGTTAATGCCACTGGCCGCGGTGTACTTTCCATGTCTGGACTGAGTTATGGGGTTGTACGTGTTGACCAGGAAAATTCTCTGACGTCGTTAACTCTGCAGGATTGCGGTCAAGTCATGCCCGGCAGTAAGGACTATGTTTAACGTCAATTGTTCGCACTCGAGAGTAAAAGTTATTGGTGATTATTAATGCGTGTTGCTTTTTTTTTGTTGCGTCGTTTAGGTATTGTCGTGGTTGTCAAGATGGAGGGGCAGCCTTTTATCTGCAAAACCGATGAAGTGGGAGAAATTTGCGTTCACAGTTCCGCAACAGGCAGTCAATACTGGGGCTTGCAGGGTCTTACGAACAATACGTTTAAAGTTTCACCTCTGCAACCCGATGGAAAGCCGGTGGGCGATGCTGAGTATGCGCGCTCCGGCCTACTCGGCTTTCTTGGTCCTGGTGGATTAATCTTTGTCTGTGGCTCACGCGATGGCCTAATGACTGTCACAGGACGAAAACATAATGCTGATGATATTATTGCAACTGTGCTAGCAGTCGAACCTATGAAATTTATTTATCGTGGAAGAATAGCTGTTTTTAGCGTTAGAGTACTAAGAGACGAGAGAATATGCGTTGTAGCTGAACAAAGGCCTGACTGCAGTGAAGAGGAGGTACAATTTTTTTCTTTTTTTAGTTTAGAAAAAAAAAAAAGATTTAAAAGAATTTGTTGTTTATAAATCTTTTTTTTCCAGAGTTTTCAATGGATGTCACGAGTTTTGCAAGCAGTAGACTCTATTCACGCAGTGGGAATTTATTGTCTTGCCTTAGTGCCTCCGAATTATTTACCTAAAACTCCACTTGGTGGTATTCATCTGTCGGAAACTAAGAGACGATTTCTTGAGGGTGCTCTACATCCAGCAAATGTTTTGCTCTGTCCTCACACATGTGTCACAAATTTGCCAAAACCACGGGAAGTACATTCGGGTAAGTTGAAAAATAAAATGAAATTTAGATTTAGATTTAGCCGTAGTCCCATGCTGCTAATATCGAGTACTGCATCGCGAACGTATTGAGAATGTTTAAATTGATGGTTCTACTGACGAATCTAATTCCTTATGCTTGTTATACCTTCTCACAATTGATGAAAAAAAATTATACCGCCTAGATACACGTTAATCACTAGTGATCTTACCTTTTTTGACAGTAACAACTTGGTATTTTTGTATATGAAAAGAACGCAGATACTCGACTCATCGTGGAGAAAAAATCATATAAATGTTACGAAAAATTCGTCAGTATGATTTGCTAAATAAAAGCACGCTGCGGGCGGTCTTTCATTTTTATTATAATTTAATATATTATTTCAGCGTGTTCGAGTTGGCTGTGATTATTTATTATTATTATTTTTTAAATTATTTTACCTTTATACTCGATATATTTATTTTGTTATCTATTTTGGCTGAGTTCTGAACATCACTTATAATTCAATCTGTAAACAAAATTTTGAAATACCATTTAATTAATTTTCATCTTGATCGCAACCACAAAATTCTTCATATTTAACGCTGATGGAAGGTTATAGTATAAAAAAAGAAGGAAAAAAACAACAAAATGCCAGCCGCAGCGTTGTAATATATATATTGTATATAAAGCTAATATTATCATAGAGTATTTCCAGGGCCAACTCATTGGCCTAATTTCATCGAACTTTGATTTTCCGGCCTCAGTCAGACCAGAGTGTACCAGCCTGATCATTATTGGGTTGAGTGTTTGCGTTGGTTTACTAACGGAAAGGTGCGGGGGCGTGTAGCGGGGGATTCTGTTTCAGATGTTGGTCCAGCAAGTGTTATGGTCGGCAATATTGTCCAAGGCAATCGTTTGGCATCAGCCCAAGGCCGAGATTTAGGTGTACTAGATGAAGACAGCGACAATGCTAAAAAGGTATTAATTAATCTCTAAAATACTACACAATTTAAGCACATACTAAACGTCAATTAATAATTTCAGTATCAATTTATATCGGAAATACTTCGATGGCGAGCAGTTAGCACATCCGATCACGTAATATTCACGTCACTAAACGCCAAGGGGGCCGTGGCAACGTCATTATCATGCTCCCAATTGCACAAGAAGGCCGAGCGAATTGGCAATCTTCTGTTGGACCGCGGAAGAATCAATACTGGCGATCATGTAGCTTTAATATTTCCACCAGGAACAGATTTAATCTGTGCCTTTTACGGCTGCCTCTATGTCGGCGCAGTGCCCGTAACAATTCGACCACCACATCCGCAAAATTTGCAAACAACACTGCCAACAGTGCGCATGATTGTTGACGTGAGCAAGTCCGTTCTTGTTCTCACCAATCAAAATATCCTGAAATTGCTCAAGACCAAGGAGGCGAACAATGTTGTGGACATGAAGAGTTGGCCGACAGTGCTTGACATGGACGATATGCCAAAGAAGAAGTTGCCTGTTATGTATCGAGCACCCACAGCCGAGATGCTCGCTTACTTGGACTTTAGTGTATCGACCACTGGCATGTTGGCGGGCATTAAAATGTCTCATGCCGCAGTAACATCACTCTGCAGGGCCATGAAACTCGCCTGCGAGCTCTATCCATCCCGTCACATTGCCCTCTGCCTCGATCCGTACTCTGGATTAGGCTTTGCCCTTTGGTGTCTCAGCAGTATATACAGCGGACACCACTCTATTCTCATCCCGCCGTCGGAAGTCGAGGCAAATCCTGCCCTCTGGCTCTCGGCAGTCAGTCAATCAAGAGTGCGTGATACTTTCTGCTCCTATGGCGTAATGGAACTTTGCACAAAGGGATTAGGCTCGTCTGTGCATGCTCTCAAGGCACGTGGAGTTAGTTTAGCATGCGTGAGAACGTGTGTTGTTGTTGCTGAAGAAAGACCACGAATTGCACTCACTACAAGCTTCAGCAAGCTCTTCTCAGCGCTTGGCCTCAGTCCTCGAGCTGTTTCAACATCTTTCGGCTGCAGAGTCAACACCGCCATATGTTTACAAGGTGCATCGAGTCCCGAACCGTCGACAGTTTATGTAGACCTTCGAGCACTGCGCAATGATCGCGTGTCGCTCGTTGAACGTGGAAGTCCTCATTCTCTGTGTCTGATGGAGTCGGGAAAACTCTTGCCAGGCGTAAAAGTCATCATTGCCAATCCGGAAACCAAGGGCCAGTGTGGAGACTCGCATTTGGGTGAAATTTGGGTGCAATCGTCACACAATGCCAGTGGATACTTTACAATTTATGGCGATGAAAATGACTATGCTGATCATTTCAATGCTCGATTAGTCACTGGCAACACTGGTGAGATTTATGCCCGTACTGGATATCTCGGATTTTTACGGCGCACCGAGTGCGTTCAACAATCAGCGGCTGGTGAAGTCCCTGGCGAGAGTTTAGTTCCAGAATTGGATATTCCGCCCGGTGATGCTGAGCTGCATGATGCAGTTTTTGTTGTCGGTGCACTCGACGAGGCAATTCTTCTTCGTGGCATGAGATATCATCCGATTGACATTGAAAATAGCGTTATGAGATGTCACAAGAAAATTGCCGAATGGTAAAAATATTGAAATCATTTATACATAGTGATATTGAGTTGTATAATACATTTGTTTTCTTTTTCAGTGCTGTGTTTACGTGGACCAATTTACTTGTCGTCGTAGTGGAATTAAATGGAAGTGAGAGTGAGGCCCTAGATCTCGTAGCGTTGGTGACAAGCGCCGTGCTTGAGGAGCATCATCTCGTCGTTGGTGTTGTTGTAGTTGTGGATCCCGGAGTAGTGCCAATAAATTCACGCGGTGAAAAACAGCGAATGCATCTGCGCGATGGATTTCTGGCCGATCAATTAGATCCTATCTATGTGGCGTACAATATGTGAGCACTAATGAGAATCATAGAATTTTTAATAATTCATTCTATTATTTTATTTATCACAGTCGATAGGAATATTATCTTCATCTTCTACAACAACTAGTTGAATTACGACCGATTAGTTGGATAATTGTGCAATGTATTAAACGTTGTCACGTATTTCCAATGTTTACTGTTGTCAAACAACGTCCCACTCGTTCAACTAATCACGAATATACTTGGGATTGTACAGGGCAGCTATATGTCATTTATTTTAATGTTTCTCAGGCTCCACAGTATCTGGAGCAGACTGAAAGTCGATCTAAACAATATTTTTACGCAGTATAATCGGAAAAAACTAAGTATATGCCCTTTATACTCGAAAAAATGGCTGCAAAACAAACACCCGTATTTAACTAAATCCACGTCATTGACAGTGCTTGAGCTCGTATGTCTTAAGCGTTTGATTTAATGTTTCATTTTTATTTATTTACGTAAATGCTAAAATACGTAAGAAAGTCATTGATAATTTATTGTTAATTATCCAAAAAAAAATTCAAAAAAGTCTTATATTTGATTGGGGACAGGATATTTTCCTCTTTTTTTTGTCATCTCAAAGGTGTACAGTTGTTAATAGTTTTTTAATTTTTTTGTATTAATCGTTTCAGCTTTAATAACTCATATTCTTTAAAAAAAAAAAAAAAACGAGCTAATGCATCTTATTTTTCAATTTTTCTTAATTATCTACGATTATCATCAAGATAAATAGTGATTGTGTATGGTTTAGTGCAATATGCGTGTAATCTAACAAAGAAAAGTCTCTTTCGTTGCGATACTTGATATTATTTCTGTATATAGTTCATAAAATAGTATGAATTAAAATAATAATTGTTTTTTTTTTATATGTTCCGCGACTAATCGGCCTGCAGCTCACACAAGTCTCAAAAACACAATTTTTTACATTTATTATTGATATTATAATTGAAAATATCGTGCCATGCCATTGGATCTAGGCACATTTATTTTTTTATAACGTCAATCTGTCATTTTTTATCAATTAACAATTCTTTTATCAGCATATTACACGTGTTTAAAAGTAAAAAGCTGTATGACTAAAAAGTTGAAAAGATTTTATTTGCTAATATCTTAAAAACGATGCATATTGGACAAATTTTGTTAAAGATCTTTTTTGTAGCTAAGAAAATTACCTAGAAAAAAGGTATCCTGAAGAAAAAATTTAGCTCCAATAGTTTTTGAGATATTTTGATTTAAAATAGCAAGGCAACTTTTTTTATATACCTACGTCTTTTTAGGTTTAAACTCGTGATGTATAATTTCCTCCATACCTCTGTTTACGATGTTATCAACCGAAAAAGGTAGTGCAGCAACGAATTACGTAGTATAGAAACTATAAGCATCTCTGTCAAGCGCTTCCCTACAGAAATCATCCAATTAGGCCTACGAAAACCATTGGTAATTTCATTTAAATGAATTTCTTTTTCCATTGGTTCTACTTTTCAAAAAGAAATCATTTAAGTGATTTTATTACGAAGCGTATAACTTATCCAACTACAAAAATTATATTCTTAGGGAAGAAATATCTGCGCATATGTATAAATGTTGATAGAATTGTGGAATACTTGTCATTTTATGTTGATTGTAATTTTTTTTTTTTCTAAATTTTTGTTCTCGATACAAGAAAAATATTGAATTAACTTCATTAATTATGGCTATCATAATAATATCGATCAACCTCAAGGATCTCAGAGATTTTTGAGAGCCTTGCTGGCTGTGCTCATGTGTGTATATAAATGAGACTATCCCGTTTCTAGAAATAGTAATAATATACTTTGTACGTTGAGAATACTTTAATATAATTAACGATAATTATCTTTAGTAATCTAGTGTTAAATATGTCAGACTATAATATCAAACAATCTCATAAGTTGTCCCTGGTAACCTGTAAAAGAACAAAAGTAAACAAGATATCCTTTCCCCAGAAATTTTCGATAATAGTGAAACAAAAAAATGTAAGACTGCCATAGCAGTTTTTTAGAATTTTTTCAAGAGTGAGAACATGATAAATTTTGTTTATATGAGTAGAAAACAAAGTTTTCCCATGACGTATTTCGTAAACATAAATAAAAATAGTTACACGCACACATGAAGGTGACAACACACGGTCGCAATTCCATACTTTAATATTTAATAAGATGAGAAGCTCGCACAGATCGAGTCATCATTAATAAACGTAATGTACATTTTTTTAATTTTGACTATTTTTTTTTCTAGAATATTACCCACGATTTGGCGCGAAAAATTCAAATTTTCCGTTGTGCAGAGGTGCTGCCACCAGTGGGCGATTGTCGAACCTGAAAAAAGAGAGAGAGAAAACGGAGGAGGCGTCCTTGCATCCCGCCGAAAAACGAAACACACCGGTGTCGTGTGTGTAATGGTAGAGAGTTGTATGGTAAATTTCCACAGTTTATACTCGCCGGCAGACGTCTCCCAAACACCAAAGGCAATGCGCGAGAGAAAGAGAAATGCCGGTTTCTATCGCGAACAACGACCGTATGACGTGAACAGGAACAGTCGTGCACAGTCAACCGTTGGCGGTGGTACACGTTACCGTTGATCGGCTTGGAAACGTTGGCTTCCTTTTCCCTCAACAATAAACCGTCGTGCTGAGTCTCTCTCTCAGAGACAACGAGTGTTTCTCATCGTTTTTGCACACGCCAACGTCCAAACATACCATGACTACCGACGTTTCAATACGTTTCCATACAGTGCAACATCAGTGCCTTGACAATATGCAATAAACTGATATTGTCTATTTCGGCTGCATCACCAACTGTTCAACTACGGAGTCATTTCACTGCTCAACTTATTCGATTGATTTTCAAACTACTGGTAAGTGCACCTACAATAACTACTATTTTATTACCGGAAAATCGTCAATGTAATCATCGATTTTCTTTGAAACTTAATTTTCCTCCAATTAAAACACTTATTTCTATTGTTACAACCGACTTTTTAGTGGGATATAATTCTCTCTGGATTTTATCAGCTCAATGAACAATATCCTAAGTACCCATCAATCGAAGAGAGAATGAAAATTCAAGTGTACGTATCCGCTATATGTCACAAAAATATACTGCACACCTGTTGGATGTTTGCCTTTTAAAAAAATTATATCACATCAGTCAAATATAACATAGTTAAATATTTCAACTTGGGTGACAATTGCGAAGAGAATATTTTGACAGACAATAATAAATGTTGGGTTTTAAAATACAATGAATTAAAAAATTTTTATGAGTTGGAAAAAAATTTTTTTCGTGCATTTTTTTCGAGTTACCATTGAAATATTAACGCACATACGTCTCGCGCCTGGTGGTCACGCAAGTCGAGTTCAGAAATAAAATAGGATATATTTTTAAACTCACATACACCACTATAGCGGGTGTGCCTTTACGTGTATACAGCCTATAGGTGTCATAAATTAACTAATTATTTTCTAAATGTTTTGTTTTCCATTAAAAACAAACTCTTATACGATAAACATTTCCAATAGATCAGTTTGTACATTTATTTAGTCTAAGCCATTGCGCCAGATTGGAATATATAGACGTGTCAATAAATAATTTAATGAATTACTATGGCTAGATGATGACATCAAAGTTGAAAAAAGAAAAAATTGACGCATGAAATCGATATCCAGGCGTGTGCACTTAGTTATACACTTATTTCTCTCAGCTAATCAATAAAATCGTACACCCGAAGCATGTGAACTTGAGACATGTGCTTGTCAGCTTACTATACGCGAACTACCTAATATAGATACTGTTATATACCGTTCGATAACACATGAAAAATCAATGTCATTAATTTTCGCGTTGAGCTTGTCAATCAATTTTTGTTTAAAATGTCTAGAATTATCACTGGAAATAACGATAAAATACTTAAGATTTTTTTCTTTCATGTTTTTAAATATTTAACAAATTTTAATTGCATTTTTAATAAGCTCTGTTGTCATAGATAATTAAATTTATGTGACATAGACAAAAAAAATACGTTAAGTTCTATTAAAAGAGTCTCTGGTTTATCGCTATATGCATTCTACCACACAGATGATGAACGAGTATTCACATGACAGACTTGACCGCGAATACTCACTCACTCACTCGCTTATCTCGCGTATTGTAATGTCGACTGTAGTAAATTATCAAGGATTGTTTTTTTATATTATTATAACAGTTCAAACAGCAAAAGTTTTTTTCAGTGGATAATCATTAAAAAATTATAATCAACTAATATTTGCAGAATCAATTGAGGATAATACAGCAATTTATCATTATTTAAATCAATATTATTATCAGGAAATATTTTGACATGTTGAAATTAATATTTTAATTCATTTTTTGTATTTTATAGGATTGATGAAGCAGTTTCAACTGGTCTTCTTCACACTTATGCCCAACAGCTCAATTTACTAATTGTTATAATTATGTCACAGTTGGTCACATGCGTTAATAACGATAATTAAACTGTTACAGGCTTTGTTGTCCTTCTCCACGCTAGATTCAAACCCTCGTGACTTATATTTACTTCCTCCCACAAACTTGATAAATCGATTTTTTTTTTCACTTCATCATCATCACTTCTCCGACACAAAGCTTGTTAGTTGAGTGAGTAACTGGCGGATGATTAAATAAATTGGAACAATAAAAGTATTTTTATGGGCTGATAATTGGTAGAATATGTTTAAGATGTGCACATTCTAGCTTCGAGGAGAGAAAGGCCCGTGTGTCTTTGTAGCCCAAGGCTGAAAATGACACATGGCCAATAGTTTTCGACCTAGTTTTATAAAACAGATCACGCGTCAGTAGTGCGATTTCTCCCTCAAAAAATGCTCACAAATTATTATTGAACTCTTTTTATATAGCCTCGTGCTTATTTCGTACTTGTGGATTTCTTTCTTCGAAAACAAATTAAATTACGACTGATTAATGTTGGCTTGTATTGCAGCATCTACAAGAAATTTGTGTCTATATTAATTGTAGGAAGAAAAAAAAACACTGTGACATTGCACAGACGTAAACACAATGGCCCGATATCCGATTAATGAATGCAGAGACCAACTGATGCCTACAGACGCCAAAACAACCTGTGACAAAAGGAGTCTTGCAACAAGGACGATGTTTATAAACCTTTAATAGCCCACGTGCATGACTTTGACTATAAAGCACCCAGTGTGCAAGCCACGAGTGTTTATTTCTTCTCTATCGTCCGTAAGATATTTTTCTTTCATTAATTCCTGCTTCAATCAGTCTTCTTATATTACTCGCCTACATTGTATCATTTATTTAGTTTTCAAATCAGTATAAATAATCCACTAAACACTCTGAAGTGATAGAATCGCTGCCCCAAACCATACAAGATAAAAAAACCGGAAATTCAAGTGAAAACCAACTAATCATTTTCTCAAAATCAATTTTACAGGTTCAACTCAATGGTAAAAATGTGGAATGATGACGAAAAGTACTTGGAAACATACAAAAACCAGTAAAAAAATGTCGGAAAATCATGAGATTTTGTGTCTGATGCATCGAATAATCGTCTGACAGTGTATCCAGCAGAAATACTTTGATGTTATTGTCAGCGTATATTGATCCAAGTCATCGGCGAGTTCTAAAATCAGTTGCACGTCTGTTGCAGCAGTTGGCAGAACGGAGTTGACATCGAAGCGCCTTCACCTCCACATGTGGACATCGCCGTCCCTCCTGAGAATTGGTCGAGCACCGCGAAAAAAAACCGTAAGTCGCTACGTGAAGTAGAGCGGCTGGACACCCGAGGGGTATTTTGAGACCACGAGAAATTGATTGCAACAATGGACAAGGATCTCAAGCCAAGCAAGAAAAAAATCTTCTTTCTTGGATTTGGCAAGCGACACCCTGTGAGTATACGTTGAAAATTGTCAGTAATTATTACCAATTAATAGATAACAAGACAAACTATTTTTTTTACATAATACTTAATGAGTTGTTTACACTTGTAGTTGCTGTTGTTGTTATTGATGGTGTTTTATATATACACATAACCGGATATTTTGCTTTGTTGAAAACAGAAAAATGTGCAGACACGTTTTATACGATGTCTAGGGATAGTTATTGGACTATTGACACACTATCATTCATGCTAGATATTTTTTTATTGCTCTGTTGCCCTTTCAATGGCTCTACGCACGTTATTATTAGACAATATATCCGGCGCGATGAAGCATTTGTGTTGACTGGGTGTGTTGACAGTCCCGGAAAAAATGTCGAAGGACAAGAAAAAATATTTTTAGGGGACACGTGTTGATGCTCTGATAATTATCTATGTTCGACGTTCCTCAGCTCCCGGGCTCTGGGGTAGTTGTATAAAAAAAAAAATGACGTGCCTGTTGCGACACGCGATGATTATCCTTCAGGAAAGAGCAGATTAGGGATGCCTGTTTATTCAAGAGCTCGACTAATGTGTCTTTTTGTTTTTTAATTAATTGTAATCGTGAATCTTGTGTCACTCCAATCGTTTACATCACTCTCTGTTGGATATTACACAACTATACACACACGGGCGTGTATTCGCGAGGAATCTTTGATCAGAATTGAACGTGATGATACGAATCTCTTTCACTTGTACGCGGAATCGAGTTTCCGTTTTATAATAGCGTTATACGATATATGAAAGAAAAAACCCCATAGTCAATTGTGTATTTTGCCTTCAGCTTGGTTTTTAGTGCGTATTTTTGAAATGGTCAAATTGTTTTAGATGATAATTACTTGGTGGTAGATATTTTTTTCTTCGGGGTTTTTTGTCGTCAGTAGGTGCAGCAGACTCTCTCAAACACCATCATTGCTCTATGCACATAATGTCAAATGGTTATTGACTTGTGACCGTCAACAATCAGGCCAATCGGCCTGCGAGGCCGTCTTGCTTCGTTTCCCTCCATGTAACACTACAAAATCGTGCCGCCGTTAACGTACTGCATGATGATGATGATGATGGTCGAATGATAACCCAAATGAACAATATATTAGTTATTCTCACATCTTCCAAGCAATTAAATTTCTTAACTGACAATTTGACCTTTAATTTGTACACTTAAATTCATTTAAACGTGAGATATTCAGGAAATTCTTGGATAAATTATCAAATAATTTTTTTCGTCTTGCATTTTTGGAAAGTACTTGTAGCATTTTTCTAAAAATTGTGTTTTCACAGTTGGTGAGCACGATTTCTTAAAAATCAATCGGAAATTTTAACACAACCTTCTCAGATATATTCTTCAAGTATTAATCGAAGAAATAACATCGTTTTACGGCCTTGCTATTGAATATAACCTCTGAAATAGCTGATGGAAAATTTACAGTAGACACATTTTAAAATAAGATTCAATTTGAAAAAATTCCTAGAAAAGGTTTAAAACTAATTTTTCCAACGAAATTACCAATACACCACAAAGAGTCATAAAACCCGCGATGTATATAATTTAATTGCACAATGTTCCCACAAAGCTTTCATAAATCTCTCTCTCTTCTCTCTCTCTCTCTCTCTGTCCTTACGCAAGCTATAGAAGCCTTAGATCGAATGCGAAACGTCAATCTCAGGAGTTGTATATTGGGAAAATGCGATTATATCCAGTGTGACAGTCGCAAAAGTTCGTACAAATTGTCGCTTGTTAAAACAACCAGCGACTAAGTTATATTAGACATTTTCGTCCTAGCTAGAGTTTATCGAGGTAAAAAATTTTTTAAAAAATCAAAATATTATTCCTTCTTTTACATATATCACCTGCCACATCTGCTCATAACCATTGAATTATATCTCTCTCCGTGCGTGTAAGTTCCTTGACTTCCACTCGCATTTCCCTACAAGGTACATACATCCAAGTTCAAGGACAGATGTATACTTTACTAGCCGGTAGCTAGAATGTCCGCAGAAGAATGTCCCCCGCGAGAAAACTCGTTTTTAACACCTCACACACAAAATCCAAGTGTTTTAATATGTTTTATCTACATATTCCATCAACTAACACGTTTTTCTACTGATAAATTATACATGTTAATTATAAGTCATCTATCAAGCTGTAAATTAGTTGGAAAAATTCATTATTCAATTTTTCACGTTCACGGTCGTGCCGATTAATTGCGAGGAGAAAATGCAGTAAAAGGGGTGGCAGGTGGTTTAAACTGTGAATTTTTTGCGCCGTCGCAATGAGATGATCGATAAAACCTCTATACAAATGACCTAGGCCTAGGCTAGTGTCGTTTAAAAATCATTCGAAGCCGTCAATGTCAGGATCTGTCAGCTCTCAATGGAAAATTATAGATCAATATCTTGATTAACATTCTAAAAATAATGATCACTGTCTTGTATTATATTGAGCACTTGTTGCTCTTGGTATTCGATTTAGTTTTCTTCTAATAAGATTAATTTTGACAGTTTCAGGCTGCGATTATCGCCAAGTAAATAATTCCAGCACTTGGGGGAAATGGTCTTGATGAAATTCAGGTCTTTACGGACCCTCTGGCTAGGGTAGAAAGAGGAAGCTGGGCTTTACGAAAGAGGTTTAACCCCGTGGTAGTGAACGTATAGTTGTAGAGAAGCATCTATCGACCCGTTTGGGGGCTGGCAAGCACGCGCGCGGCCTCCTCCCGAGCTCATTCGCGCTATCTCGAATAAAAGCTTCTCCAGTCACTCCGGCCCGGGATGCCATGCCCGAGGCAAACGGAAGTACCTCCGGAAAGGCTTTTTTCCAAAAAGCGCGGGTTAAGGTACTTCATTGGTTACGACGTTCTGCTCTGCGAACGTCACTCCAGGTGCGTTGTGTTTTTTTTTTTGTGTCACTAAGGCTATTCAAGTGCAATTTCTCCAACGGGTGATTCGAATTATTAGAGGATTATTTGATCTTCCTGTGCCTTTAGGTCACGACAATTTAATTGGTATATAATTCGTAAATTGTTTGTAGGGAATATCTCTTAAAAATTTACTTGTTTTCAATTTTAACTATTTAATTCTTGCGTTATAGGTTAAAAACAAATAAAACAAGTAGATTAATTGTTTAGTTCTTTTCTTAGAGTAGTACAATTTTTTTTTTCTTTAAATTTCATCGAAAATTCGATTAAAAATGATTATTGCAGAGGTATTAAGTCAATTAAGAATAATTTTTTCAGTTTTTTGAGTTGAATTCAGTTTAACTATAAGTTTTGTGATGATTTAAGGAAAAAAAAAATTTTTTTTTTTTTGTGAAATTTTCAAAGGGGTGTACCCCTTGGATATCTGGCTTTTTTCATCATTTTTTTTATTTTTTGCCGATAACTCCATAACGGAGCGAAATACCGAAAAATGTCATTAGAGTCAAATGATTGGATATAAAATTATCTTAAAAAAATATAGAATACATTTTTTTAATATTTTGCTTTGTTTTTGAGATATTTTGAAAAATCAAAATTTCAAAAAAACTATAATATCTCAAAAACTACGAGAGATAAAAAAAAATGTTATTTATCATTTTTTGTAGGAAATTTAATGTAGAATCATTAACTTTGAATGACATTTTTTGTTATCTCACTTAGTTTTCAAATTATCACCAAAAAACAAAAAAAAATTACGGAAACAGCACGATTTTCACCTTCAAGAATAGAAAAAAAAAAAAAAAAATTTTATCGCTAAAAAACGTTTTTAAAATATTTGTTATAGACATGTTTAATTTAATTTTAATAAATTTCTCATGAAAAAAGCTTTAAGCGTTAGTGATGCAATATACTAAAGTGCGCTCAGACATTTTTCAGAGATAAAGTAGTCTCTGTGCGATCGACGTAATTGGTTCAATCCCATCGCTCCCGTGACACCAATAACTGTCAGGTTTGTATTTGAAGACTCCCCAGGTTCATTTAGATGGGAGATGCCAGACCTTTTTTTTCTTAGTGGAGAATGACTTGTTAGACAAAAATAGATGCTAATGTATTTTACTTATATTTTTTTCATTGCTCATTTATTTCCAATGGGGCTCACTAAAGCCTCTCTGAATCGTTCTATTATTATCTATTATTCTTTTATATATACTACATACGATGTTTATAGAATATTTTTCTCAAAAAAAGTCTCCCTAAAATGTAATATTAACCTGGATGCTAATTTTAGTTCTAGTAATTGATATATTTAAATGTGCATAATCTTGGAAGTTAGTCCATATCTACAGATTGCCTGTTTCTTGTTAATAAAGATCAGGGCTCTTTCTTCACCCTTATTGCACACGAAAAGATCATCACAAGGGAGTCACGCAATGGCTTGGGATTATGACGATATTAAATTGCGCATAATGCCTGAGATTTCGGAAGGTACTAGAATAAATCAATTCATGAATACTGCAACAGTCATGCAGAGGCGAATAAATGATAAAAAAAATAATAATCGAGACGATGAATAAATATTTGATAGACATGTATGTTATTTACGATGAAAGCTAGCATTTTATATTGGATAAATATGATATAGGAAGCGTTAATTTGCTTATATTATTGAGAAAAATATCGACAATAAGTAATGAGAATATCCATCATGAATATTCTCAGAATATGTTGCATTGCATCCTTGCATTTTCAGCCGAGTTTAAATTGTTCACCTGGGCCAGAGATAATGCCAGTCGAAGTCTTGCACTTTGCGACACATTTTATTTCAACCCAAGCACTTTTTTGTGCATACCAAAGCATTTTTATTTTCCTACTATGGTAACGTTTCAAAGCTTGGATATCAGAGTTGAAATTTATTTTGTGATAGTTTTTGCAAGTTTATTATTTGTAATCATGTGTGTTGATGATGCAGGCCAATGGAAATGGCGCAGAAGCGGGTCCGCAGCTCGACGAGGAGATGGAGAAGGTCTTTGCCATGGATTATGGAGAAAAATTCAACCTAGTTCAATTTGGACCAGGTACCAATCGTGACCGAGGACCACCCCCACGCTATGGCGATCACGAAGTTAATCGTGAGTTGTTTAAATGGACAGTAAGCTAGTTTATGATGAATTTATTATTTATGCCCTGTCGCACGCGATCAACTTAAAACTCAAAGGATGGCCAGAAGTTTTATGACCATGCTAATGTTATTTTTGTTCCGACACTGACGACAATACTACTGAGCATACATTTGTTGGATGAATGCGATCTATTCTGGTTTGAATGCACGTGTAAACGCGATATATCGCGGCAGTTATGCCAAAAGGGCGTACATATGTTTAAAAAGTATTTACATTAAGCACTGAGTTTTAGAACGTTTAGTTGAGATAAAGTTTTTTTTTTTGTTAAAATTTTCCGAGGTGAACTTGAAAATTCTACCGTTTTTAGGATTTTTTTTTTTTTTTCGTTTTTCTATTTATAGATATTTTTGGTTTTTTTAAATTCGTATTTTTTAAGATTTCTCAAAAACAAAATAGAATATCAAAAAAATTTATTCTACATTTTTTATAGGGAATTTAATTTTCCATCATTTGACTCTAATGATATTTTCTGTTATCTCAGTTATTTATTGAGTTATCGAAAAATTAATGGAAAAAATTTTCGTTGTTCAATTTCAAATCTTGCTTTTTCTGCTTGTAAATCGTTTTTATTTTTTTGTTTTCTCATAAGACCCAAAAATTCAAAATTTTCAAATGACAAACTATTTTAAGCTTTTAAAAAGTTTAATTAAATATTGCATGATATTGTTTAAAATTTTGATATCAAATAATTTTAAAAAATTGTAGAACACCGAAAGCGGAGTTATCCGCATCCGCACATGCCTCTAAAGAGTCTACACTCGAGATCAATGCGGCGACATCTTTCTCAGTAAGTAATAAGCATAACAGTCATAGCTACTTGATGGCATATTGTGTCGCTGACGATGCAAAGAGAAAAAATTAATCGCTCGGCATTTACACTAGGGAAGGAACAACCGGCGAGTCTGAACACGAGGAAGAAAGTGTCAGCAATGGCCAGACAGGAAATGCTGACCCGGAAAATGATGCCCTGGACAATGGCAGTGTCATTACACCCCCAAATGAGGAGCGCACACCGTCTGACGAGCAAGAAAACACCATTAGCAGCGAGTCCGAGGCGCCAATATCCGAACGCGCTGCCTTGGCCATCATCGATAATCTTGGCCTGGGAAGTCCACGTGTACAATTTGAGAAAATCCAGGAGGAGGGTGATCCCATGACTCTTCCGCTGAGCGATGAGGAAAAAAAGAGTCGGCGGCATCACAATAAACATCACGATCACAAGTACGCACAAATTAACGTTTCTTTATACCGAAAAAAAAATTCCACCCGCTATCATTTCAATTATCAAGGGTTTAACAGTTAATTTAGCGCTGAGTCGCGCGCGTTGCTCTACACCCGGGCTGACTCGGGCACTTCCGTGTGCCAGAGACAGCTCGCTCGCGACATCAAAAGTCTTAGCAGGTATTGTTTTGGCATTTCAAGTGGCTCAATACAGTCGTGTCCCTTGAGGGGTACGTTGTTGTTCGCCAAAAAATATCTGTCAATACCTCGCAGTGATGCCTGTGACATTTGACCGTACGCACGATCGCATCGGCAACATCAGACGGTATCAGTAACTGAATTTAAAATCCTTATCAATAAAAAAATTAATAATTACCCAATAATCAAATGATGACTCGATTAATTTGCCGTTAATGATTAAAATGTCAGCATTACCATACGCACTCCAATTAATCATGACTTAGAGTGCGTTTGACAGTGGCACTTGAGTTGGATATCTTCTTGTAGACGCGAAAAAAAAAATCATTGCCAGGGTCGAGTGTGTAAATTGGCCCGAGCTCAAGCATTCAACGTCTATGTCTGTCGTAAGATGTGGTGCCTGACTCGTGGCGTTGTGTGTGTTATAACACTAATGTAACAGCTGTGATGAATGATAGCGGGAAAGAATGTAATTTAGTAAATCATCACTACGATATTTATCTGTCCAAGTGAAATATTATTGCTCAATGTTGATTTATCCATTTTAGAAGACACCACCACAAGTCGCGCAAATACTCCTTACAAGAAGATCCACAATGGCGCAAAAGATCTGGGGCCGGAATTGCGGATGGAACGGGCCCGATGGGCCGTCGAGTGAGCGTGCAGCCCGAGGAGGCCAGCACGCTCCAGGAGTTGGACATCGACGATTTAGAGTCGCACAGGAGCGACGATCCTCGAGGGATGCGTCGTCACAAGGCCGCGCACTCGACCGTTCAGATAGGTCGGAAAAAAGAGGGTGGAATACCTCACGAGACTTTCAAGAAAATGTACGACCACTCGCCCCACGAAGTCTTTGTTCAGTTGGACGAACTGCACGGCGTGGGCGAGGAGCGCGAGTGGCGAGAGACTGCCAGATGGATCAAGTACGAGGAGGACGTCGAGGAGGGTGCTGACAGATGGGGAAGACCTCACGTTGCATCGCTCAGTTTTCATTCGTTACTCAATCTCCGCCGCTGCCTGGAGACCGGGGTTGTTCTGCTGGACCTCGAGGAGAAGGATGTCCCGGGAATGGCGTATCGGATTGTCGAGCAAATGGTCGTTGACGAGCTCATTCTGCCCGAAGACAGGCCTGTGGTCATGCGGGCGTTGCTGCTCCGTCATCGTCACGTTCACGAACTCGAGCGTGGATTTCGTTTTGGCGGCAAGCGCAATTACGCCAGTTACACTAGTCTTCAGGTATTAATCGTGATGATTTGAGTGATTGAGTGATAGTTGTGCAAGGATATACCCACTGACAATGCGGAATTTTTGTTTTGTTTTTTTTCTTCAAATCGTGGGTTGAAAAATTCAGGGTAGAGATGAAAGAAATATTTTATTACGTTACTGATAGCATCAATCTTATTTCCGCAGTCTATCTGGCTGGAGGAAGAAGATGCTACACGGGACGGCACAGAAAACCATGTAACTTCAATATACCTTAATCTCTCTTTTTGCTCGTATTCCGATACACAATCGCATTATATTTTTTGTTGTTCACTAGTATAACTTGGTACCCGACGTCATCTGTCCCGCCTTCTCGTTCAATATATTCCCACGAGACACTCGCTATCAACGATTCATTGAAAATATACATCTGTGAGTCATAATGTCCCGAATCAGCTTATAAATGCCTTCGTGTTTGTGTTTGTCCAAGGTCCAAAGAAAATTATTTAATGCATTATATTACGTCATAAACCATTCTTAATGCTACTATTTGTTAGTATATTTTTTTTTCATTAGCCACCGTAATGACAAACGGTAGAGAAACATTGTTTAATTAATACTTTGTGTTTGTCATTTAGTTAAAAATTCTTACAAAAAAAAATTGCTTCATGCTTTGGTTGCAATTTTTTTGTCCGCTATTTTAATTTATATTTATTTAGTTTTTTGTTTTCCACAGAATTTACATGACTCAAAACCGAAAATTGTCTCGTCAAATCAAGCCCTAGACAATAATCATACAACGGTGGATATGAAGGAAGAAATAACGTATGGAAGTAGCAATGAGGATTTGAAGAAAACTCCCAATGATTACATTTTCAAGCGAATTCCGGCAGGAGCCGAGGCAACAGTTGTTCTAGTTGGTGCTGTGGATTTTTTGGATCAACCTACAATAGCTTTCGTTAGGCTTGCCGAGGGAATTTTCATGCCATCAATCACCGAAGTGACAATACCAGTGCGTTTTATGTTTACACTACTGGGTCCACGAAATGCCGACTTGGATTACCACGAGATAGGACGATCGATTTCAACACTAATGGCTAATCAATCGTTTCACAAGGTGGCATACAAGGCCACCGAGCGACGAGAGCTCCTGTCAGCCATTAACGACTTTCTCGACGATTCGATCGTGTTGCCGCCCGGTGATTGGGAGCGACAGGCGTTGCTTCCGTTTGACGAGCTCAAGAATAAGAGTGAAGCCATTAGAAAACGCAAGGCAAAAGCACTCAAGGCGAAAGCACTGCCTGTGCCGACTGATGCTGCGATTAAAAAGGCCCTCATTGCCGGAGACGGTGGAAAACGACCGCCTGGTGATCACGATCCGCTGCGTCGAACACGTCGGCCATTTGGTGGACTTATTAATGACATTAAGCGCCGCTATCCATTCTATCTGTCAGATTTCACTGACGGATTAAATTCCTCGTGCTTGGCAGCTGCGATTTTCATGTATTTCGCCGCGCTCTGCACTGCAATAACATTTGGAGGCCTGTTGAGCGACAAAACCCGCAATATTATTGGCATCTCCGAGACTCTAGTGTCATGCTCGTGGACTGGTGTTGTCATGGCACTGTTTTCCGCTCAACCACTCGTGATAATTGGCACCACTGGACCACTGCTACTTTTCGACGAGAGTTTGTACAATTTCTGCAAAGGCCACGGACTCGATTTTCTCACTATGCGACTCTACGTTGGCATATGGATGGGCGTAATTGCTCTTACAATTGCGTGCGTTGAAGGATCCGTTCTCGTGAGACTTTTTACCCGTTTTACCGAAGAAATATTTACCGGTCTTATTTCTCTTCTTTATATTGTCGAAACTTTTGTCAAGTTGTATAATTTTTTCGTTCGAAATCCACTACTTCCCGAGTATTGTTTTGATCGCGATGATAATGGCACGTTTTACTCGAAAAATTCCACTGAACTCGTAGAATTTTATGAGACAAATAATTTCAGTGAATTACTATCTAAACCGATAAATTTTTTACCAAGTGAAAATCATGCTGGTTTAGCAATTAATCAACCAAATACTGCACTTATGTGTACAATTCTCTGTCTGGGAACTTTTCTTGGTGCTTACTATCTTCGTATATTTCGAAATAGTCACTATCTTGGCCGAAGTGCAAGACGTGCATTTGGAGACTTTGGTGTGCCTATCAGTATAGTTATTTTTGTTGTGATTGATTATTTTTCCGAGGTGCAAACAGAGAAACTCTTTGTACCAGAGGGATTGGTGCCGTCAATGCCTGGACGTGGCTGGATTGTCTCGCCGATTAACACGGAAAATCCAGTGCCTGTGTGGATGGCATTTGCCTGTATTGTACCTGCTTTTCTCGTGTATATCCTCGTGTTCATGGAGACGCAAATATCCGAATCAATTATTGACAAGAAGGAGAGGAAATTGCGCAAAGGCTGCGGCTATCATATGGACATTGTCGTCGTGTGTTTGATGAATGTTGGCTGCGGATTGATGGGCGCACCCTGGTGCTGCGCTGCCTCGGTCCGCTCGCTCACCCATGTCTCGGCCGTGACGGTCATGTCGCGTACTCACGCACCGGGGGACAAGCCCTACATTGTCGAGGTGAAGGAGCAACGAGTCAGCGCGCTTCTTGTCGCCACTCTCGTCGGCGTCAGCGTACTTATGGCGCCCTTGTTGCGAAAAGTACCCATGGCTGTCCTGCTGGGCATTTTCCTGTACATGGGCATATCTTCGACTAATGGAGTACAACTTTTCGACCGTGTAAAATTATTTTTCATGCCGGTTAAGCATCACGGAACGGCCAATTATGTTCGACGTGTTCAGACATATAAAATGCATATTTTCACATTTATTCAGATTATGTGTCTGGCCGTTTTGTGGATTGTTAAGAGTACTCAGGCTGCACTATCGCTGCCCTTTTTTCTCATTCTCATGATGCCCCTTCGTGCGCAAATGAGCCGATTTTTCACGGCCGCCGAGCTTCGAGCTCTCGACAGCAAGGGCCCCGACAATGAGACTGTCGAGGACGAGCCAGATTTCTATGAAGAGGCTCCACTCCCCGGTTAGATTGTGCCTTATCTATCAATCTTTATTATTTATAGTATATGAATCTCTTAATCTCGCTCATTATCGAATCTCCCCAGTATCGTGTCTAAAAGTTAAGGGTGTCGAGCCAAAATAGAATTAAACCATTTACTTGGTTATATCCTTGGTAAGGATGCAAGTTGGACGGATTATCATAAGAACCTTTTTTGTAGCTGATAAAATTTCCTACAAAAAAGATCTCTTGATAAAAGTTTATATTTTTAGTAGTTTCGAAGATATTTTGATTTATAGACGCCCTTTTAATTTTAGACATCGTTATAAAATGCTAAAGCATGTATTACACTATGTTTATTATTTTACGATTATTTAGGATTAATTTATGGTGGATTTAAATTATTATTTTCTAGGAATTTACATCGTATATTGTCAATTATTAGAACAGTAGATTGATTGAAATAATGAAATATTGATTGTCAACTTAAATCATGCAACTTGTTAGATGTAAATAGCCATTTTACGAATGTTACAATGAATAATTCCGAGTAAAATTCTCTTCATTTAGTTTCATACAGATCAAAATATTCTTAGATAAACAAAGCAAAAAACATGGTGCTTCTGTGGATGATTAGTATTTTGTTCGAAAAAAAAAACAAACAAACAAACAAATAGATCTCTCAACTATTGTATATTCTTAGAGCAATATCAGATTGATGTGATTGTAAAAAAAATACACAAGAATATTTTATTATCTGATAAATTCTCTAGGTGCTCTTGTTAATTAATCAGAATTAAATCGCGTGTTTAAAACAAAAAACGGTGTATCATTGAAAAATTGACGATTTTTTTCTACTTGCAAATATCTTAATAAATATGCGAGTTATATAAATTTTGTTAAGAAACTTTTTTGTAGCTGATAAACTTCTCTACAAAAAAGATCTCTTGAAAAATATTTCTATATTTATTAGTTTCAAAGATATTTGGTTTTTAAATAGCAAGTTAAATTTTTTATATACGCCTTTTTTAGTTTTAATCACGCGAAATGAGACATGTGTAGTTTGCGTATTGTAATTAATGATGCGAAAGTACTTACAATGATGAAAAAGACGAGGACATTGTGTTTTAATGAAAAAAAAAAAAACGAGGATTGTAAAACCTGCTCGCAAAAAAGCCCGTTCATTTTTTTGCCAGACTGTGTGGAAAAAAAGAAAAAAACATGAAATATATTTTTGATTACTAGACACGTCTTTGATGACAAGTCTAGAAAATTTCGCGCAGGAGATTAAATATTGTATGATAGGCAAAAAAGTACCTGAACGATGCTTAAATTACGTAGCGGGGCCAAGTTTGTAAGAAGCATGGTTGTTCTATTTTAAATCAACTATTTTAATGAATGTTTATCAAACAAAAACAAAAGTATATACAAATAAATAATATATTTTTTCCGTTTTTTAACTCTATGAAAAAAAAAAAACGATCGGGAAAATGCTGGAAAAACGACATGAACAATCAACTTTACAGATTGTTTATCATTAATTCGATATTTTTGTAATGCGTGAATTAATCGGAAAAATGGTTAAGAATTTTTTCAAACTGCTAGTAAATATATTTTAACGCTCTGTAAAGTACTTTAAAAAAAAAAAAAAACAAAAAATTTAGTACAAGACTTGAAGCTATACTTAAAATGTCACACACTTTTGTGACATCGAAATATCAATGAAAAATGAATAAAAAATAAATAAATGGGTTGAAAGAATAATTGTTATGAAATTTAAGAGAATCTCATTATCATATAATTCCACATGTTACTATTTTCATGGAGAAAAAAAATTCTATAATATTTCGAGATTAATATCATTCGTCAGTATACAATTATTAATAAATAAATATTGTAAATAATCAATTATAAAGATTCAGTATTACGAGATATAATGAGTTGATCGGTAAATAAATCTATCTATATGCCATTAGATAGAAAAATACAAATAAATATACTTAAGTGTCCTCTCTCTAATTAACCTTGAGCAATGTGTACATTTTTCTCACTTGGGAAATAAATTCAGATATACGTGTAGAACGCCGAAACGATAACAAAATGTGTTACCCACTGTGTATAAAATGTAACGTTTAAAAAAATGGCATCGCCACGCTTGGCGATATCAAAACTAGCTCAACACAGAATATCACCACATTCAGCACCGAAATTATCCATTACCAGGTAATATTTCACCTGTAAAACGGTATTTTTTTAATAATTAAAATTTTCCACTCGCAGAAGTCCTCAAAGTGTCTTAACACCCAGTAAATACAGTTTGAAAAATCCGTATCATCTCAAAACACCATGTAAAAAAGAATTATATTTTTGTGTTGACACACCAAAACGCAAAAATATAGTTAATAGTGTGTTTTCCAATAAAAAAAAGCCATTGCTTGGCTGTGGAGCTTTTGGAACAGTCTACAAAGCATTATATAAAGGTAATATTTATATAAAATCGGCTTTACTTTTTTTTTTTATTTTTGTTTTTTACTGATAACTCGAAAACTAAGCGAGATAACGAAAAATCTTATCAGTGTTAAAAGATTGATCATAAAATTATCTACAAAAAATGTTTAATAAATTTTTTTGTATCTCTCATAATTTTCGAGATATCATTTTTTTTAAATGTGTATTTTTTCATTCTATTTCAAGAACACGGTAAAAAATAGAGAAAAATTGTTCTAAATTGGTTTTATGGATAAGAATTACATTTGTGTTTCTAAATAGAAATTTTATCCAAGGTAGCGAGGTAGCAGTGAAATTCGTGAAGCGCCAGAATGGCTGCGATACTGCAGTGGAGGCCGAGAGACGAGCATCAACTCTGCATCACCGCAATATTGTTCGAGTGCTTGGAGTGGACCAAGGTGAAATCTGGTCCTTAGTAATCATGGATCTCTGCGGTGCAAGCCTGCAGAATGAGCTGGAGGACAGGAGTCTGAATAAAAAGGAGCGAATCGACACGTGGGCAGCAATAGCCGATGCTTTGAGATACTGCCATGCCCAGGGGATAATTCACGCTGATGTAAAGCCGAAAAATATCTTAATTGGTGCAGATGGTCAGCCTAAACTCGGAGATTTTGGCAGTTCAATAGTCATCGGTGAATTGGGACCTATAGGAGACCTGAGGGTGAGTAAAATCCGTCTATAACGAGGCAAAATGCTGCTAACGTGCGTTTTAACACTAGGGAACACCTGGTTACATCGCCCCAGAGGTTATTAGAGGCTCCAGACCAAGTATTGCATCGGATATATATTCTCTGGGCGTTTTGGCATGGCAATTGCTAGCTAGAACGCGACCGTTCGCTGAATATCATCCTCACGTAATTCTCTACCTTACTGCCAAAGGAATGAGACCGAAAAATCCGGATGTCAATGATGAATTTCGTGGAGAATACGTGAAATTGTACAAAGAATTGTGGGCAGAAGAAGCAGCATGCAGGCCAGTGCTCAATAGTGTCATTGAAAGGCTCAATAATTTGATGGCAATATGATGCTAGCTAAAATTAAAATTTTATCCGTATTTTGTTATCAAAAGTATTTTATTAAGTGTGCAATGATTTTTTTTTCTTACATATCGATGGGTAAAGCCAACTTTTTATGTGTCCGGCATTTCTCCCCCGGGAACCAACTGTAAATTAATTAATTAATAGTTAAGAATTGTATGATATTGAAATAAAAAATTTTACCATTGTAATATTGCTTCCGTTTAGAAGGATCTGATCGAGTTTTGTGACTCTACGGCCTTCTGGAGTGGCTTCACTCTCGGTTACGTCCTCCAGCAGCATATTGACGAAATCATCGAAACCCAAGAGTGTGCCAACAATTTCTTTGTCGTTTTTCATGATAATGTGGATTCTTGATCCAATACATTTGTCCACCAATTCTGGAATATTTCATATTTACAGTTGTTGGGATTGTTGATATCATAATAAACAACGAGATGCATTTGAGGTTAGGAATTATTTAAGCAAATGATGTATTTTAACAAACCTAACGGCAAAAGCGTTGATGGATTAGTTGCCACTGAACTTGCCATTATGATTGAATTCGTTGGATATAGCGTTGAGAAACGTATAATTTTGACAGTGTGACTTAAAAATGTACAACACTGAACTCTGGTCGTGGCACTAGACGATGTGGTAGGTATGGTTTATATGAAAAAAATAATTATTTTTCGGAAGGAGCGAATTTCATAGATAAAAAAGTAAAAATAACGCATTTATCATGAGAAAAATTGTTTTTCTTGGCATATGATTATTCATCGCATTTATTGAAATTCCTTTATCACCCTTGAATATAAAAAAATTTTTTTTTTAATTTTTAAGATGTGCAATTTATATATAACCAATGTGAGAGCTCTGTGTAATTGGTTTATTGGTTCATATGGTTACGTCCTCGCGTGTTGAGCGCGAGGGCGCGGGTTCGAATCCGAATTCTGGATTTTTTTTTCCAATTCGATTTTTTTTTGTTACATATTTAATGCATTACGACAGTTGTTTTAGTTGATTTAAACAATCAATCAACGGTTAAAAAACGAAAAATGAATTTTCTTGAGAATTCAGTTTTTTAACAATTCTGGCTACGGATTGATAGCTACAGAAAATTTTATATAACATTTTTTATAGTAAATTGAATTCCCCACAATTTATGTGGGATATTATTTTGCGATATCTTGCGTATTTACCGAGTTATCACGAAAAAACTGAAAACAATTTTGGTTTTTCGACGATTACTCGATAAAGAAGGGAGATATCAAAAAATGGTACTCCTGATAAATTGTTGAACATCAAATTTCCTATCGAAAATGTTTCATCGAATTTTCTGTAACTGTCAAACTTTAGACAGAAATCGCAAAAAACAGAATTAAAAAATGGGAAGGGGGGACCCTTCTCATATTTTCGAAAATTAATTTCACACTAGAGCATTGGGGAGTTGCTTAAAAAATTGCAAATTGATTCTAATGCAAGATCCAGTGTAAAAAACTGCAGAAAAATGCATCCTTCCGGTGTTTTTTAAGGAAAAACGCCAATTTTTGGACATGTGGCGCCATCTAGCGACCGGCGCTCCGAACTAATCCAGCAAATCTTGTGTTTTTTCGTTTTTCCTCGATATCTCGCGAAATAAGGCAGATATCGAAAAATATCACTCTTTATAAATTATTGCAAATTAAATTTTCTACAAATTATGTTTAATAAAATTTTCTGTAACTCTTCATCTGTAGCCGGGAAATCCAAAAAACAGAATTTAAAAAAATGTTTTTTTTTTCGTCATCAAAGGCAAGTAATCACTCTAATTATTAATTATATCCGATAAAGAGTAGTTTTAATTAAGAAATTCGCATTATTTTCGTTGTTTTGCGAAGCCGAAAAAGTTGGATTTTCCGCGTGAAATTTTTTTTTTTTCGGATAAATAAGTAATAGTATGATGTATTATTAATTACATTTATTGACACGGTTTTACCCGCTTTACAGAGCGAAAAAATGCGGTTTTTTTAACGAAATTTAATTTTTTGCGACTGCAGCGCCATCTCGCAGTGAGTAGCAGAACTAAATTTTCATGAAAAATTGAGAAATTTGTCTTAAAAAAT